>JARHVA010007366.1:427500-698215 GCA_037957365.1 Torreya grandis
AAAAATTACTTCCCACTGAATGGGAAATTTTGGAAATCTTGGCACTAAAGGAAAAAAGGTCACTATGCACTATCATAGATAAGGTTACCCAAAGGATAAATATTACCCCTATATATAAATATGACACATGACTTTTTCACAATAGATAGGGTATAATGAGGGATGATGAGGGACTGATTAGGGATGATGATGGAGTGATTAGGAATGATAAGTTAAAATTATATTTGATTAGGGAGTGTTTAGGGATAATTATGGATGATGAGGGTGTGATAAGGTACTTATTGTCATTTGAAACATGCATCTATGGATGATTTATTGGTAGGAATGTTTTAAAATTAGGTGTAGAGTGTGAATGCCTTGAAAAGGGTACAAAGTGTTTGGTGTTGAGTGTGGAAGTTTTACCACTCAACTATGCATGAAAAGAATCATTTGTTTCATCATAATTATGAGAAGATCCCCATGGTGTGAGACCCTTTCACTCTTTGGGATGAGCCTCTGTAGTAGGCCAAATTCCTTCTATTCTAAGTGAACCTAGTTTAAGACAAATGCATAAACCTAAAGAGAATAAAGGTAAATATAATTCTAATCTAAACTTAATAATTTTTTATAGAAAATGGAGGTAAAATGTAAGAGAGTGATGGAAAATAAAAACATAGTACACTGAGAATAGAGTGATCATTGCTACTACCATAAACACACTAAAAATATTTTAGAACAAGACATTATCACATAGAATCCACAAAGGACACTCCAAATGCAAAATTATTTCATATATAGGCAAAAGAACATATTGAAACATTAATAGGGATGATAAATGATCTATAGATCATGTCTACATAGACTTGAATGTGTACATGATGTGACCTACAAGTGGGTTATGAGTTCTACACAGAGGTGCTAGGAATGGACAATAATGAAAGAAGTGAATGTTACCCATATACAAAGATTAAAAAAACACAAATAACACATAGAGTGTAAGAATAATAGAAGGAGGTGAACTTATTTATTGTTAACATGCAAGATTTAGCCAAAATAAATTCTCTTAGAGGGTAAATTTTAGTAGTGTGAGTTTGCCTTAAAAAGTTGACCCTTTTACAATAAAGAACCAAGATTTTATAATGGATCAATCCTTTTTAAAATTAATATGCCGCTTGGGGTGGTAGATACATTTTTTAATTATATTACAACATTATTCCTATGCTTATTGAATTATACATGGTGATTTCATTTTAGGAGTTAGTGATAGGATTTTTTTTTGGGAAGGTTCATGGAAAATTCATAGGGGTGGCGTATACTCATATTATAATGTTTGACTATTTATTTTTCACTTACTTTATCTACTAAGGCCTCAGGTGTTACTCAACTACTTTTATAAATACCTCTTTATACCTTGATTCCACTTGTCAATCATTATGTGAGCCTGTCTTAAACTACCAAATCATTGATTTATATTTGGGATCCACTTTAGTCTATGAATTAGTATGTGTGCATCAAATACCATAGTCTATGATGTATGTGATCATATAAACAAAACTTTGTGATTTGGTATGAGACTTCATCTTGAAGGTAAATGGACTCTTTTGAATTAGAATGTACATGAATATGGAAGATTCTAGGTGCACTTATTATAATTTAGGATTACCTCTTGTGCACCTCTATATGTTATATATGAAGACTGAGGCTCTATGTCCTTGAACCTATGTACCACTTGGATCATGTAATGAAGGATCTTTCATGGGGTGAAAATCAAGATTACCTAGTGGGTGTGAATCATCACTTAGTCAATACACATGTTTTCACTAAGTAATCTAGGTGTAGGCATGTATAGGAGACATCTATGCACGGTTTACTTTTAAGAAATTAACACCTTACAGGTGTGTAAAAATTTATAGGATATTTTTGATCTCTACATAAGTTGGGGATGACTTAGAAATTCAACACTTTTGGTGACCTTTGTGGGTTTCTTTCCTGCTAATCAAGAATCTAACAACCTTTGAAGTGATCCATTAGGCAAGGGGTCTTTGAAAATTTTGGTCCTTTCATTTGTGAATGCACTAGTTGTGTATCCCTAGCTTTAGGATGAATTAAGACCCTCTTAGAAAAAGTAAATAAATGTGCCAAAGTTACTTAGAGTAAATATATATAAGCTAAGAAAACACTATGCACAAGTGCTTAAAGGAAATAAAACTATCTTAAAATGAGGTGCATAATGCACTTAGGGAAATACAAAAAATCTAATCTATTTACTTAAGTTTTATATAATAATAAACATAGATAGTGCATGAGATGGATCCCATTTATTGGGATAAGTAGTCTTCTCCATTAATTCTAGAAAGTTGGAAAGTGATGGTTTGTTTGTAACTAGTTATGGTATATGGACCACACCATATTGCATCAAACTTAAAATACCTTCCAAAGTTTGGTCTATATGCATCCTATTTAAGCATTAAATATCCTTATTTTAAACTTATATTAGTATACCTCTTATAAAAATCCCTCTTTTTTTGGGTCTACTAAAATTCCATAGTGTGTGTAGCTTGCACTCTAGTTTCTTTAAGCTCCTTTAGCTTTTCTAATCTTACTATGAGGGGATTGATTTTAAGCAACTCTAATTGATGGGCAAGTTCTAATTAAGGCAACTTGAGAGATGTGAAAAATCTATCCTCCCTTCCATAAACTAACATAAAGGGTGAATTCCCCAACACTCTTATGGGTGTGATTTGATCAGCCCAAAGGGTAGTTCTGAGATTAATATGCCAATTTCATTGATTGTATTCCATTGTCCTCTTTATAATACAAATCAAATTCATAATTGTGGACTCATCCAAACCATTACCTTGAGGTTATTAATTTGATTAGGCATTTATATGGATGTTATTATTCATGTCTCATTTATCGATCTTGGTTCTAAAGAAAGCCAACACATTATCAAAGATAATGGTGGTAGGAACACCAGATCTTATTATGATGCCTTTATAGAAGCTTAAGATGGATGTCTCATTAGCCTCCATGAGTGCTATTACTTCCATCCATATTATAAATAATATGTGGCCATGTGGATCCATTTATGTCCACTTTATGTTGGGTTAATTATGCTTATGAAATCTAAGTGCCACTACATAAAGGGTTGATCAACTCATATTCAGTGTAATGGTAAGGCTATTAGCTTTTATTTATCTATGAATAATGCACATCTCTTGCAACTTATAACATATGTGTGCACATATTTGAATAGAATTGGCTAATAATAACTAGCTCACATGATTTTCATAGCAGTGGTCTTGGGTGAATAATGGCCACCTATAAGGTTGTTATGGAATTCTTGAAGAATTCTACTCACCTAATCTGCTTCTATGCACCTCAAAATGACTCCATTGAGTTCTTTTTAGGAAATTGCATTGCTAATGAGCACATAATTAATGGCATGTAACCTACTATTCTTGAACTTGGCTTTATTTAATCCAAGGGGGTATGATCCAATTTGAATTAAATTCATAATATTTTGTATCCAATCTTTTGCAACTTCTTGGCCCATTGGTTCCTTTTCATGTGATACCAAGATTGTTTTGTCTTCAAAGTTTGCTACCTTGGCAAATTTTTCATAGATTCCATTTCCTCATACTATGTTGGTGATCTAGATGTCCATGTCATATTTCATCACCTTTGTGACCCAACTAGCTCTTTTTTCACTAATGTCCTTACTAAGTATAACCTCCTTAATGCCTATGTGCAAAAACATGAGTTGGATTCTATTTTTGGAGAGGATATGCCTAAAAGTATTGAGTTCTCTCACAATTATGAGGATGTGCTTCTCCATGAAGTTATATTATAACTCATTATATTTTAGTGTCTAACTAAATAAGGTATTTGGATTTTCCAAATGATCATTATTTTATTGTGTAAAGATAGCTGAGTTGCCTTCAATCCTACTGAATAAATAGAGGATAAAATACTTAAAATAATCTAGATTTATCAATGTGGGAACCTATACGATGGCATGCTTAATGGCTTCAAAATTATATTTGCCTTCATGAATCCAACTAAATGTAACATTCTTCTTGAGCATTACAATGAGGGGCTTTTTTAGGGTGGTGAAATTAGGGACATATCTCCTAACAATGTTGACTCTTCCTAAGAAGCTTTGGAGAATCATCTTTTGATTTGGAAGAGGGAGAGATGATATATCCTTGACTCACTTTGGATCAAATTTGATTCCCTATTTGGAAACAATGTTCCCTAGTATGTCACCTTCATGAACTATGAAGATACACTTATTAGGGTTCAAAGATATATCAAACTCTCGACATCTTTCAAAGACTTGCTCTAGATGGCCTAAATGATCTTCTATGAACTTGAAGAAGATAGTTACATCATTGAGGTAAACCAATATGATCTTGTTGATGATATTTTTTTAATCCATATCCATGGTAATTTTGAATGTTGCTCTTGCATTTGTCACACTAAATGGTATCCATTGGTTTATGAAGGTTCCCCACTTAATAATAAATGTTATTTTATAATGATTGCACTCTTGCACTAGAATCTAGTTATAGCCTAAGTAACCATCCATCAAAGAAAATATTTGTATGGCTATGAATATTTGTAATATCTTATCCATTAGTGGGAGGGGATAGTGATATTTGAGGGAAAATTTGTTCATGTCTCTTAAGTATACACAGATGGATTTCCCAATTCTTTTTATATACTAGGACTAAGTTGGTGACCCATGTAGAGTGTTTAATTGGAAGTATTATACTATATTAAATGAATGTTAAGAGCTTCTTTCTCAATAATGGTTCAATCTTTGGATTAACCAACCTCTACTTTTGATGAATCAGCTGCACATCAGGGTCTAACTTAATTATTTGTTGCACTAAGCCTAGATCAAAGCCTCAAAGGTATTTATATCTCCATGTAAAGATATAATCATATCCTTATTAAGTTTAAATAAGATATTAATTTATGGTGGGGAGTATACCTTACCATAATTTAGGATCTTTCCTTCTAAAATGGTTACTTGTGTAGAGACCTCCTCTTTTGTTGTCATGCTTCACTTTTCTCCTTTGAGTTAGTCATCACAATTGAAGATGATTTCTAGGGTGACTAACCCTTTTAGTAGATTATTCACCTTTAATTAGATGACTTTATATTATTATTGGTTTTGAAACTATGCTTGGTTCTTGGCACAAAATGTTACCTCATATTATAAGAAGTTGACAATATTTTAATCACTTTAAAATACCTACCAATTCTATACATTATTAGGAACTTTTGATCTGATCACAAGTTTAACAAGCTACTCAAAATCCTTCATCATATCACACAAGATGTCATATTGCACACCTATGGTTATGAGTCTATCCACATCAATATTGTATGATCTTAATATGGAAATAATATTGAAGTCATTGAATCCTTCAATCATATCCCATAGTCTATGCTTGTAATAATTCATCAATCCATTTTTGGTCATGATCTATGACTTAACCTAGTTAACAACTAGTTCACTATCACCCAATTCCTATAGTATCTTGATCCCTTTCTTGTATGCAAGATAGAAGGCTTAGATAAATGCTTCATATCTATAACATCATTCATGTAAATGAATTACAATTTGAAGGCATGGAAATATTTCTCCTTTTTAGGAAAGACTAACATTGCACCAACTCTAGTTCCATTTTTACTTTGGAACCCATTGAAGTATAATTGTCATGTACCATTAGGGTTTTCATATGCCTTCATGATCTCAAATAACATGGAATTATCTTCCAAGATAAAGTATGTACTTAACCCTATATCCTTTTCATTATCATATAGATTTAAATCAAAATTTTCACATTCCCATTTGTCTATAAAATCATCTGGGATCTCTTCAAGTAGTGTTGAAAATTCATGGAGAATTAAATTCTCCTCTTGATCAAACATTGTGTAGTTTAATTAAACTAGGTTAGAAGACTATGGTTCAACATGGCTTTTGAAGATAGGTTCAATATTGATGGTCACGTTAATCTCTTATCTAGTTTTAAGTAATATATGTGACCAATCTAAAGATAAATACCTACCCATATTTATCATGAAGTCTCAAGAGAAGAAGATGGTGAACTAGGGAGGTAAATCAATGACTGTGATATCCTATATAATTGAGAGACTTGGGCATGCATGTAGTGTAAGATTCAAATCTTTGATGATTACCATTATTTTTAATATCATGCCATCCAAATATACCACTCCTTTTAAAATACAATTCTAAGTGTATCTATGATCTTCTTTGGCATCACCAAACTGCATGCACTTGAGTTGATCATGCAATTATGTACTAGTTTTGGCTGATGATCAAGGAGATGTAGAATTGGGGTAGATTGGTACTACTACACACTTAAATTTCATTTATTTTATTTTTGCATATACTCATATATATGTAAGGAAAAATTTGGGATGTATTACACTCCTAAAAGTTTTTTAGAGTGTCTTATAGTAAATTCTATTGAGCTGAAATAGCAAGAGCATCCCACATGGTTAAATTGAGGCTCATCATCTTCATTTATTTGAATATGTTGAATGGAATCTAAGATCCCTTTGAATATGGATTTTAATTATTATTCTCTTCATATATTTGTGTATTGGTATAAGGTGGCTCTCTTTTTTGTGCATCCTATTGTCTGTGCACTAAAGGTTGTGTAGGCACCCTAGCTTATGTACCTATCTGAGTGATTTAGGGTATTAAAGGTGAGGGAACCAAAGTTATTATTACCTATTATATCACTCTCTTTTTGAATTTTGTATAAAAATCAAGTGGATTTCTTCCTCTACTTGATGCACCATTATGATTTAAATAGTTAAATTTATCTACCTACCAATTCAGGAGATTAAACCCATCTTGTTGTTGTATTGGTACTTGAATCTCTCCTTCATGTAGAGTTGTGGTATTTAGTTGCTCTTGATCTTTTGATAAACTTTGCACCATGAGCATTTGGTTCATGACTCTGTGTGCATGCATTTTTATTATGTAGTTGGCAGCATGGAAAACATCATTAAGATCATGTACAATATTATTTTGTACCAGTACAAGGGCTCTAAAGTTGTTTTAGATTAAGGTAAAAGTAGGTTTTGAAGGGGCCCCGAAACCCTTTTATAGAGAGAAAAATAAGAACAACAAAGCCCATAGGCAATGCCTAAAAAACACTATAGTGAGGTAGCAAAAATAGGATTTAAATGGTCCTGAAACCATAAGAGACACATCCGGTCAAAACCCAGAAATAGAAGTCTGGAAGTACAACAAACAAAAGCTAACAAAAGGAGAACAAAGATCAGTACCAGTTTCTTAACCAACAAGAAGGACCAGATTATTCATCCAGATCCAGTATCAAGTTCATGGCTTCTTTTCCTTTCAAAGCAGTTTCCTGGGTGGTAACCTCCAGCAAAGCTCCTTTTTGTTAATAGCATCAATTTTTTATATATAAAGTGTTCTATTTTATTTAAGCTGATTTTATTTTTATACACCACCTTGGTAAGGAGGTTTACTTGATTGGTATCACTGATTAAAGGATTAATTAGGTCTAGGTTATTGCACTTGTTACCTTTTGAGGGTGATAAACTCATTCCCAAATATTTGTATTAGAATTTTCACCTCATATAACTTGTTATGGGAAACAACAGATGAATTTGGTGAGATAATTATGGTTTGGATAGGTGCTAACATAAGCTATGTAGTTGGTTGGCTAGGAGGGAGATCTACAAATAGATGTATGTGGGGTCTAGGTGTGATTTTACCTATTTGGATCAAATAATTTTATGCACGTATAATGACTTCATAGGCATTGTAATATTATTTCTCCCATGGATTGAATCATCATAACTATATCACTATTAATATATTTTAGAAAATATTAAAACACAGTGTTGGGAGATGGATTACATAAAGGTGGGATCATATCCCAGACTCTCTAGAACCTAAATTTTAAGTCAACCATCATCTCATGTAGGGTTATATTAATAGTCATGAGCTACTCTATCAAGGATAATTTATCTCTCTGATCCTCAAATTATGCTTGCATAGTTCCTCCTTGAGTTCATACTAGTTATGAATAGAATTTGATCTCAATAATCAGTACTATTAAACTGATTTACCTTTGAAGGAAGAGGTAAGTAGCCTAACTATGACATTATATTAAGTGACATGGTTCATTGAGTAGATATTTATAACTTCTTGGATATACTCCATAGGGAAAATCACTTTCTCACCTATAAATTAGGATAAGCTTTTGAGGGATGCAATTGTAATGTCATCATACTAGCTAAAAATCAATGCATTACCTCTATTAAAAGGCACACATATCTAATTTATCAGCATATCCATGAATGGGATAAGAAATATGATTTCTCTAGTCATGGGGAACCTTCTGAATATAGGTGTTGACTAAGTTATAGGAGATGATTGGCTTGAACCATTCCTTCTAATAGGGGACAAATATTTTCTTACTTTTATTCTCCTAGAGGGTGCTAGAATATAAATTAATTAGAAGTCAATACCCTTCATTTATGATCTTATTTGTCTTGGCATATAGCTAAGGGACTGATCTTTATGAACTAGAAATGTTTGGAGTCTCCAGGTACTCTTGTTAAGTTTTTACAACACTTGTTATCTATGGATGACACTGATTCCTTAGATTTTTCTTCAAAATATCTCACATTAGGTGTGTAAATAATTGGTATCATCTAAAACATACATCCATGGATGATCTACTTTGTAGGAATTTTTTGTGGTTATGCACAAAACATGAATGCCTTGTGAAGGGATAAAATTTTTTATCACTGGGAATGGAAGTATTATCACTTAACTACATGAATGGAGCATTAGTTATCACATCACAATGATGGTAACATCCCTAAGGTGTAGGACCCTCGCACTCCTTGGGATGAGCCTCTAGAGTAGGTCGAATTCTTATTATTCTAAGTGCACCTAGTTTAAGACTAAAGTATAAACCTAAAGAGTATAAATTTAAATCTATTGCTAATCTAAACTTAAGACATTTTTACATAAAAATAAGTGAGAAGGTAAGACAGTGTTAGAAAATAAAAAGGTGATACACTGAGAATAGACAGCACTTCTACGACCATAAACATAATACAAGTCTTTGAGAATAAGACATTATCACACACTCTCCACCAAGGACACACTAAAGGCATAATTATTTCACATAGAGGCATGAGAACATAGTGAAACATTAAGGGATGAAAAATGATCCATAGACAATGTCTATATAGACCTGAATATTCATAGGATATGACCTACAAGTGGGTTCCAAGTTTCACATAGAGGCACTAGGAATGGAAAGTAATGAGAGGGGTGAATTTTACCCATAGACAAAGATCAAAAAA
Source organism: Torreya grandis (assembly GCA_037957365.1). Classification (NCBI taxonomy): domain Eukaryota; kingdom Viridiplantae; phylum Streptophyta; class Pinopsida; order Cupressales; family Taxaceae; genus Torreya; species Torreya grandis. The sequence continues at coordinate 436,879 of JARHVA010007366.1, forward strand.
CACAAATAGCACATATATTTTAAGAATATTATATGGAAGCGAACTTAATTCTCATTAACATGAAAGATTCAACCAACAAAATTTCTCTTGGAGGGAAAATTTTGGTAGCATGAGGTTGCCTAAAAATGTTGACCCTTTTACAATAAAGAACCAAAATTTTATAATGGATCAATATTTTTTATAATTAATATGCCACTTTTGGTGGTGTATATAGTTTTTAATTATATTACAGTGTAATTATTAGAATTATTTAATTCTATTTGGTGATTCAGATTTAGGAGTTGGTGGTAGGATTCTTTCTAGGTCTATGTGTGTGTTTGAGAGTGGAAGATTCACAGAAAAGTCATAAGGGTGGAATATAATCTTATTCTAATGTCTGACCACCACTTCTACATTTATTTGATCTACCAAGGCCTTTAGTGCTACTCAATTAATTTTCCAACTACCTTTTTTGACCTTGCTTACACTTGTCAATCACTACATGGGCCTCCCCTGAAATTCCACATCATTGATTTATACCTAAGATCCACATAATTTTGTGAATTAGTATGTGCATATCATATATCATAGTCTATCATGTATGAGATTGCAAAATCAAAACTGTGTGATTTGGTGAAATACTTCATCCTGAGGGTATATGGACTCTTTTGAATATGAATGTGCATGAAGATAGAAGATCCTAGGCATGTTTCTTATAATTTAGGACTGCCTCTTGAAAACCTCTACCTGCACTATGTGAAGACTAGGGCTCAACATATTTAACCCTACATGCCACTTGGCTCATGCTATGAAGTATCCTATGTAGGGCACACATCAAGAATGTCTATTAGGCATGAATCATGATTTAGTCAATGCATGGATCTATGATAACTACTCTAGGCATGAGCATAAATGGCATCTATGCATGGTTTGCCTTTAATAACTTGACACTTCATAGGTACAAAAATATTATATAGGATCTTTGTGAGCTCTATGTAATTTGAAGATGACTTAAAAAGTCAATATTACTATGAGGGATGATGAGGGATGATGACAGAGTGATTAAGGATGATTATGTATGATGAGGGTCAATGAAGGAGTGATTATGTATAATGAGGGATAATTAGGGATGATGATAGAGTTTTTATGGATGATGAGGGACAATGAGGGTTGATGAAGGTGTGACTAAGGAATATGATGGATTATAAGGGGAAATTAGGGAGTGATTAGGCATTATGAGGGATGATGAGGGTCAATGAGGGAGGTATTAGGTATGATCATGGGTTATGAGGGAGTGATTAGGGATGATAAGGGTTGATGAGGGTGCTTTTAGGGAAAATTAGGGTAGATAAGGGAGTGATTAGGGATGATTAGGTAGGATTCAGTATGATTGACTAGCAGTAAATTTACAATAAAATAGACTTATCTTGATCTAAATGAATTAGGAGAGTTACCATAGACTTGTATCTTCTAATTTCATTTAAATGTCAAACTGAGGATGTAAACTTAATAAGATGATGTCACTATATGTGCACACTCAATCTTCTAATTTGACCTTATGTTGATTGTAATCTAAGATGTTAAAAATAATGTAAGAAATGAAATGTTGGAATTGAACACTCATATAAATGATTACATTATTTTATATTTTTGAAACTTCCTTAAAATAGTTATATGCAAAACTAGAAATCAAATAATTCAAAAATAAAGTAGACAACATGTAAATGAACTAAATAACATGCTTAGCTAATTAACAAGTTAAATTATTGTTGTAAGAATTCCAAAGGGGGCCCTTCCTCTTTTCAACTCTAGATTCAATCCTTCCTCTTATAATAATGAAATGAAATCAGCAATGATTGTTTATATTAATCAAAATACAGCAAAGAATTATTGTAAATAAATTATAATAATAGTTGTCTTAAAAAATATGCTTTTGATATATTTCTCTAATTGATCTCTAATAACTAAAACCTATTGTTACCTATATACATACAATAGGGGAGACTATTTCATACAAAAAAATATACAATCCAAACTAAGAAACATTTAGCTATAGGATAATAGAAATTAGTTCCTTCCACTAAGGTCTCCATTCATATGAATCTTACAATACTACTTCAGGATAAGCAAAGTTGTTTGAATCTTCAACTAAATATTTATTATGATCCATGAAAGTTGTTATAGTTTTTTATTCAATTGAATTAGGAATCAATTTCTATTTATCTATGTCTTTAGTCATCCAGTGGTTGTAGGATGTGTTCCCATCATGAAATCCCTTCATACAATATGGTCCATGACATATACCTATTGCTTCAAAACATCTTGAAAACACATTAAAGAGAAAAGCATCATATATATATATATATATATATATATATATATATATAATACTTGATTCTAAGATAAAGTTCTAACTATTCAAATATTATAAACACATAATGTTATTTGAAAAATATGTTTATCTCAGGATAAAAACTTAGAGGAAAGTAATTTAGAAGCATGATAAACAAGAAGGATGAGTATGGCAGAAGAGGATAAAAACATGAAAATTTTGGGGCTCATCATACCCCCCAACTTAAGATCTTGCTCATCCTCAAGCAACAAACTTGATCTTTTCAAATTCATAAATAGCTCTAAAATCCTTAGTTCCATGGCTCCACTTGGTATATGGGTAAAACATTCATGCCTTTATTCATATAGTTGTTAGTTTTTGAATTATTTGGTTTCATCTAATGGATTTTTATCCCACCAATCTAGAATAGGGTACAAAAATAGAGGAGGCTAGAATTTTATGCTCAATAGTTGGGATCCCAATTCACTTACAAGCATAATATATCCTGTTACTCTATCAAATGTTTCCTTTAAATTTAAAGGGGAATATGGATCTTTACTTTTTATCTCAATAGTGATTTCATTCCATCTTTCTATGTAGGATTATTTTGCTATGGGTCCAACAAAATTTCTTAACCCTATGTTGAAATTATGGGCTTCATCACTATTTTTGGCAAACCAAGCCTTGACTTTGATCTGAATCATAATGTTATCCAGTTTTTCCAACACGATCTTAGGAGTAGCTGACTCTCTTTTGATAACCAATTGACTCTCTCTTTCCTTTTTCCTATATTTAGTCATCTCTCATCCTCTCCTAATCTCATTCAAAAGATATGATTAAAATGCCTTTAAAATAACATCTCCAACATTAAGTTTAGGATTCCATTCCCTATCATGAGGCACAACATAGTTATGAATATAGAACTCACACAATTGTGCTTGTTCTTCTTGTGAAATTTCTTTATATAATTAAAAGAAAGTTACTTCATATGGCATGTCACAGTAAATTATAACTTAAACTTATGCCATTTTTCCTCAAGATAAACTAATTAAACTCTTACATGAGGTTTACAATCAAGGATCCCTTGAGTAAGACTAGCTAGATCTTCAACTTTCTACTATAGTTTAGAGATTATTTCTTCTTTAAACCTAACCTCTTCCTTCAATTTCTTGTTTTATTTTTTTAATGCTTTAAAAATTTCATACTAACTGTCTATCCATCTCATCAATTTACAAGACATAGTATATGATAAATTATACCAAACTACTTGGGTAGTTGTGGGATTTTCTTGTTGGTTTTCTGCTATAGGAAGATGTGAAACAATAGTGGTAAGATAGCTTTCTACAGAGGGTTGTATCTAAGAATTTTTTGTATCTAAGAAGTTGTTATATAAAGTACATCTAGTCCTCTTCCTAAATGATCTTGAAGATTATTTATAAATCACTCTATTTCCTGCAGGGTTTGCTCCAAAGTAAGAAATTGTGCTTGTGTGGAGATTTTATCTATTTTTTATACCTCTCTCTACCATGGTTCTTCTCATAATTCTTCAATATTATGTTCAACTTGATTTGTCTTTTTATTGTCTTCTTGAGAATACTCTTCCTTATCAGTCTCTATTTTATCAAAATTGAATACCTCAAGTGATTGATGACTATTGGTAATTTGTTCTTCTCTAGATTCATCACTAATGTCTATAATAGAAGAAGGTTTAGTTTTTGGTTTAGATTTCATCTTTATTCTTAATATATGAGATATTCTAGGATTATATGTGATATTATCCTTTTTTAGGGGAAGGTGGAAGCTCTTACTCAAATTCCATAGAGTCATGTTGGAGGATGAGTTTCATTTTCCTTATTATAGATTCTTTTCTTGTGGAAGGCTCCTCTAAAAGATTAGTCCTTACTTTAGGTTCTTATGTAGCTACATGAAGGTCTTCTGATATAGGTTTTTGTGTGGCTATAGGAAGGTTTTCTTTTATAAGTTCTTTTGTGGCTATAAGAAGGTCTTATTTTATCTCCATTTGTTCTTCTACTTTCATTACCTCTTTTACCCCTAACTATTCTTCTTCATATTCCTTACTATTACTTTTTGCATTTCTAGGTATTTGAAGAAAATCTTCCCAACATATATTGGGCCTAGTTCTCTATAAGTAGTCTTGAACAATTCACTAAATTAGACAATGATGAGAGAGAACTTTGGGATTACCTTATTGTAATTTCTCTACCATTTTTATGATAATGTTGAGAAATAAGTTAAGAATGTTTATCTCAATACCATGTTGTAAATGGATCATGAATTTGAATTGAATTCCATGTAGCATGAATTACCTCCCTTCACATATAAAATATTTGAAGATGAATATAATAGCTCTGACCCATCTTCCTGGTAATGATAATTATATAATGCCTTGTTTTGAAGTCTCCAAGCTTTCATATCCTCTAATGAATTTTTGCCTCTCTACCTTGGCATTAAACTTCTTTTCCATAATTCCCCTATTCATGGCAATCCATTTACTCTACTGATTATGGTTTTAATTAGCTCTATTTCCATTCCTTACACTATTGTCATATTTTTATTCAATAAACTAACAAATTCCTCTATAATTCCTTGATCAAGAGCATTTACCTTTTCAAAATATTAATCCCATTCTACATTTTTCAATAAGACCAGGATGTTTGGGTTATTAGTCAGAGGAGATATATCAAGTGGCTCATATTTGAGTAAGTCCCCTCCCATATTATACGATGGAATTTTAGTTAGAGGTTATGTGCTCTTATAGCAAGGGTTCTATAACTTTGGGTAAAATGTTTGCAATTTTCTTTGGTAGAGAGATAATTGGTTTTAATTATGAGAAATTCCCCCCAAACTTAAATGGTCACTTGTCCTCAAGGATCATAGTTGACATTCATGAATGACTTGTGGAAATGATAAGGGGTAGTGGTAGCAGTGCTTCAATGGTCACATCATTCGGTAAAAGAGAAGATATCTTGAAATGGTGTAAGTAAATGGAGATATGGTAGTGTTTTAATAGCATTATGACCCATCATATTAGTAATAATTAAAACTTATGACATGAAATATTTACAAAAATAATTATCTTAATAATTTTTAGGAATACCTTTCATTGATGCATAAATGATGAGTTAAAGTGGCAGATGTGAGGTGTGCTGGCATGTGTTAGCATTTGATCAAAAGAAAAAATTCCTTTTGAGAAATACAAATTATGATGAAGTATTAATAATTCATCTGGTAGTAAGAAATGTTTCTTGTGAAAACAAGAAGTGTCTTGCAGTAATAATAAGTATCCTATAGTAGCAAGAATTTCATCCTATAGCATAATAAAATTGTGTTTATGTTCCCAAATTAATCTATAGAAAAAATATGAAAATAAAAGGTTTTATTTTTATAGCTTTTTCTTTTAATGAATGGTGATCAGTTAGTGACCAAGTTTTTTGATACAACAATCATCAACAACGCCTGAAGGTTTTTGTTGTTGAATTTTTAGATTTTTATTTTATTTTTTGGTCCCAACTCAACTAGAATAGTAGAAGCCTAGTAGGTAGGATTTTATTCAAACTAAGCTAATACATTTGTGAATGGATTATTCTTGGATGTAGGAAGCTTATTGCTCTTTTAAAATATTAGATAAGGGTTGATATAAATACCTTTTGACTGTAGAAATAGGTTGATTTGCTTCATGAAGAATAGATAGATGTTCTTCAAGAAGTTGGCAAGTGAGAGTTTCCTGGAAAATGGTTTATTGTACATATTGATCCTATGGCCATCAACAAGAAGTCAAAACTAAATAGAGTCAATGGTCATGAGATTTACAACTCCATTATTAAAAAACTTTTTGATCTCATGTTGGGACCAACATACCCCCATTTTTATACTTCTATAAAATGGGGACCCTTGTAAATGTTTTAAAACATCTGTACCTTGAATTAGCTTTGAAAAGGTCATTCTTATTAGAGTTTGATGATCATCCACTTGAATTGACATGAACCTCTACTTATCTAATCATGATTATGCTTTATAGGCTAACCCTATTGATTTTGTCTTTGGATGATGAAGTACAGGTTTTATGGAGAAAGGAGGTTCCCAAGCAGAAAGACTTATGATGTAAATTAAAACATGGTAGGAGAAATTTAATGAGAAACCATATTTTTTTTTTAAACCCTACGTCTAATTTTATATTAATGCTCGATCATGTTTCTAACATGACCAAACCTTAATATCAAATCATACTTAGACATTTTTCCCCCTTTGTTAACCTCCTAACCTTGCTTAATTTCTATCCCATAGTCCCCTTTCATTTATAGCCAAGGATTTTTTTTTAGCCTAAGCTTCAATCTTAAATGTCTTTGTGTTTATTAACACAAACAACATCTTAAGATCAAAACCTTGGTCTAAACCATTATACATATTAGGTCTTAACTTAACAATTTGATTTAATCATAGATCTAATAACTCTCACTTCCTCAGAGATCTAATATAATGGTGTGAGATCACCTAGGAAGAGCCATGCATTGAATTTGCTTTCTATAAAAAATTTATTATAGGATTTAATTTGATAGCCCCACTCTCATCATTTGATGCTCATGAGGACATTTTTGATGTTAGTGAGACTGTCAAGTTGAACCTCATCCAAAATTTTACCTAAGTCCAAAAGGGACTAAATTAATTTTTTAACCTTAGGATTAGCATAATAAACTTTATCTCTAAGTTCATCATGTTCATTCACATAATTAACTTAGGACTAATCATTTAACTTAAGTCCATATGTGACTAATCAGTTACTTAAAGCTCATGCACTTTTGTAGATCCAATGATCTGTGTTCACCCTCAGATCTTGATCTAATGATGTGAAGCTAAAGAAGTCCCCAACATTTTAAAGCCAATCAGATTCAAACTCCCAAATCATGATCAATAACCCTCATTGTGTCACCAATATGATCCAACAGCATGAATTATTTGATCAATAAGCCCTGAGATGCAGTCAGATGGACTAAGGCCATAATTTCAATTTGAAGATTCATTATATTTGTAAACACAATATGAACTTGGGACTCAAACCTAAGCCCTCATAGACTGAAACTCAAGACTAAATTTGATAGTCTTGCTCTCATAATTTTACGTCTGTGAGGACATCTTTGATGTTAGTGAGGCTATCAAATTTAACCTTAGCTAAATTTTTAGCCTAGGCAAAAGGGGAAGTTTTTTCAACCCTTTGAAATGGATCCTAGCATATTAACATGGAAAACTTAGCATAAAATACATTAGCCTAAGTTTTTTAGTGTTTATTAACATAAATAAACCTTAGGAATATACATTTTAGGCCTAAGTTTTACTAAGATCCTAAACTAATTAAGCTGTGTGCATCTTGTAGGATCCAATGAACCATACTTGATCAGAGGTCTTGATCCAAAGGAGTGAAATTAAGGATGAATTTTCAACTAAAGATGAAAAATATTGATAGATCAACATGTGGAAGAACCACACTCATTCCAACACCAAACTCCAAAGTCATATCCTGAAGAAGCAAAATATGCCACTTGGCATAACTAGGTATTTCAAGATTTAAACAACCATTCAAAGGAAACCTCCAATATCTTCATCAATGGTTCATGCCCATTTGGAGGTCCTGATTTAATGTATCAAAGATAAAAGACTTGATTTGAAAACCAACAGCTAGTTTTATAATGAATTTTCATGGGGAAGGCCATGTAGGAGCCATGTAAGAACTAAATGACAAATCCAAAGATTTGATGCACTCAAAAAGATAGAATTTGCATAAGTGAGTCTATCCATAATATCTAATTCATGAATGAATTTATGAAGTCTACCACCTTCACCATTAAATCTCCAAGAAACACTAGTAGAACAACATAAAGCCCTAATTCTTGACTATTAAGACATAATTACATCAAATAAGCTCAAATTTCATCCTGAGTAAAGAAAAGCTAGTCATACACCCAAGTAAATTAAGGAATCATGGTAGTAGGTAGGCAACAAAGGAAATAAGAGGTAGAATTATATCTATCTATAGATAATAAGGGAAGACATTTTGGAGACATAGAATTGGACACTGAAGCACTCAATAATGGAATAAAGAACTAGTCTGAGATCTTTTTTGTCAAATAAATGAAGCCTCTCACTTCAAAAAAATAAAGGATCATAGTAACTAAGAGGAAATTTTATGACTTGGTTGTAATTCAGATGTTTGGTCTCCATTGAGTAGCTACAAAACTAGAGCTACTCCATCACATAGATATCTTTGCACCTATGTTTTTCAATTATAGAATTGATAGTGATTGGATAGTTATGGAAGGTGTGTCAAAATTGATAGCATACATTACCCTTTTAGCTTTAAAGGGATAATATAAAATACATATGACTCATATATACCTCCCCACCATTAAGGAGTGGACAACCAAGCATAATTTAGACACTATTCTAAAACCCTCATTAAACAGGGAATCCACATATCTAGGAACCATGATGGGAAGATCCCTATTATATAATTTAGGGAAGGAATTAGGATCATCATGAGCCTATTAAATATATCTTTAGGGGTAGCCACCATAACCTATATCAACCCCAAATGGTTTTCCTACATATATTTCAGGTGGAAGAGAAGCTAACTCCACTTATTGGAGAATTGATTAACATCCACTTGGGAAGATAATTCTATGGAATAAAAAGGAATACCAACCAATAATTCACTATTATTTCCTATTTATTGGACTCATTTATGGCCTCCACCCATATTCCTAATATCAATAAGTGGTCCTCTCATATCAAGATTAGCATATCCCACCATTATTCAAAATTATATATCTTTAAATATAGGGGTCACATGCAATTCATTTCTGATTGCATATATCCTTTTTTTTTAATAATATCAATGGGAAACCCATTCCCATAGTGCACCCCCTCATCAATAAATATGTAGAGTCCTTAGGTGACATATGGTATTACCTAGATTACACTATCATCAAGATGGAAGGAGTCATAACACAGCCATATAGATTGCCAGTCTATGTCCCCACCAAATTAGTTGATTAATAAATTGTTTCCCAACTCCTCCAAGGGGTTGACAATGTATGAAAAGAGAAGAGGAAAATAATTTTGCATCCTTTTCCATTCTTTATTGGAAAATCCATGATCCATGGCTGGAAATAGTTGGACGTTATGTCCAGACATAGAGATACCTTCTATTTTCAAAAGGATGACCTCAAAGAATGGGACCCAAATAATAAATATGTCCTCCATCTACAATCTAAGTAGATAACCAAGGTGGCCTATGAGCACAAGGTTGGCCCATATGACCATTTCTACACCAAGGCTATAAACTTTGAAGAAGTGCTAGCCAGGTGTAGGCAATATGGCTTCAAACTTGAGCATAGATTACAAAGAGAGGATAAGCCAATTAGAGAAATTTGATATATGAACCCATAGCAATATCATCTATTACCTTCCACCTCAAGTGTACCTCCAATACTAACACAACAATAGGTGCTCCAAATTTAAGGACTGAGTGAGAGGAAATTGGAAGAAAGGCTGGGAGAAGGTCTTTCATCATCAGTTCCACCTCCAAGACCACCTTCTCTAATAGAGAACATTGATATGGTTTCCCTAAAACCATATGAAATAGTTGAATAATTATCCAAATAGCTTGTAGAGACCTATGGGTCAGATCAAGAAGATGAGGGAATTGAGGAAGCCACAGCTAAGTTGGCATAATTTGAAGAACCCTAGGTAGGTGAGATGGAAAAGGGGAAGGAAATAGCATTAGATATAGTCCATGTCTCACAAAAGAAAAGGGAAGTAGAGATGGCTCTTGTTCCTATGTCCTCCAAAAGGCAACAAGTGACATGGACCCATCCTACCAATAAAGCTAACTTGTTTAGTGACTAGTTCCCCATACATTGACCTATCATCCTTGATTGGTTTATATATGGAAAGCTCTAAAATATTCCATCCTAGTCACATTCATTGGTACTTACTAACACTACAAGTAGTGATACCCATGATGATATCAAACCTTGGATTAGAGAGCTCATGAAGGAACATGAAGAAAGGAGGATTGTTGAGGATACTAAATAAAGTGGCAAAGGAATGAAGGATCTTAGAGGATTAAGTGGTACTGGGATTGATATCCCATAGGTATCCAAATTCTCTAAACTAATAGACATTGTGCAGTACAATCCAGACATGGCTAGGTTTGATAAGGTAACAACAAAGAAAGCCATTATAGGCACTAAGGAGTTCACCTTCCAAAGATTGGAGCCTTTTATGGGTCCAACTCTTGTGCAAGGGAAAATAGCAAGGGAACATGCCATCCATCAATAGGACATAGCAAGTTTGATTGAGACCCAATTAGAAATGACCTTAGTTGGGTTCAAGGGAATGAAACAAAGAATCATCAACCTAGAAAAGGAGAAGCAGGACTTAGAAGCATAGGCTACATTTTCAATCCCTAAGGACATATTGAAGATGTTGAATAAGTCTCTTCTTGACATATTTTAAATATTGAAGACCATGAAGATTAGATTAAGTTATTTAACCCATCAATCTAAGATGGAATAGGCATTAATCATTTAATGGAAAGACTCCAAAGACTAGATAGTTGAATTTATCAATGTACATACTATAAAATAGGTCCAGGACATCAAAATCATCAAATTAGGACATTTGAACATCTTCCTAGGAGTCATAGTGGATAAAATACAATACCTAAGCACTTGGTATAATAGTTTCAACAATTTCATGGAGGAAAAGGAATTTATAGATAGAATGGATAAGCTCTTAGAAACCTTGTTGGCAAACCCCTCTCAACCCACTGTCACGAGCCTGATAAATGATGAAAAATTCAAGCAAAGGGTTAATGTCTTCATCCATAACATCAAAGAGAACCAATCCCAGTCTATCAATAATAATCAAAAGGTCCTCGACATCATCCTTACCTCATCAAGGTAGATTTTAGAGGCACAATACATCCAAGAACTCATGGCCAAAAGCGACAAAGAAATCAATGCATTAGCAGATCAAGAAAAGGATTATTTGATGAAACCTATAGTAGATTTTGAGCTGATTAAAGAACAACACACTAGGGAGAAGGACATCCTCAATCAAAGATAACCAAGAGAACCCACTAATGTAACATAAAAATAATATTCTTTTGTAATGCATATATCTTAGTCTGTTAGCATATATTCGTTCTATTTGTCAATTTTAACATAGGAGGTCATGTGTATTATAATATTCATATGAAGGATAGTTGTCCTTGATTTACACTTAGATGTTTTGAGAAGTTAACTAGTACACCACCTATGTTCTCTTTAAATAGGTATGGGTTACCATTTTTAAAGGAGGGACTTTGAGTAATTATATACAATAAAGCATTTTAATATAACTAAGGAATTTTGAAAGGATTTTTTGAATAATTTATTAAAAGATAATGTTATCTCTCAATTACATGTTAATGTCTTAAATTTTAATGGTTCTTTGAATTTTGAGCTACATTTTTTATCATAAGGTTGTTAATTTATGATATGCTAGATTAGCCAAAAGATCTTAGGTATACTTTGTTTAATTTGTTCTAGATTTGGATGTGCTCATACTATTCATGTTATAGTAGTAAATTCTTTAAATTAAACCTAGTTCTTACTTGTGATTTCTAAATTTACTTTGATGCTTTCTTGGTTTATGATGAAATTTGGGTTCATACTATTTTACATCATAAATTGGTTCATGTATGCTCAAACCAATTAGAACCTTCTCATGATATTTGAGATGGAAGCCTACAATCACATTTTCTTTTCTGCCATACCTTCATTTTTTCTATTTTATTTGTCAAAACTCACTTTAGTTTAAGATCATTGTTAATATCCACTTAGGTTAGTTTGTGGATCATAAGTATCACAAAGTTTTAAATATACAGGACCCTGGTGGCTCCCAACCACCAAATTAAACAAATATTGTGGATAGCTCTCACACTCTATTTTTATTCCACCACAGACATCCTAAATTGTCACAAACTATAAATCATGCCCTAGATCCTCATCATCCTAAAATGAGAAGTGTTCATCAACATTGAGAGTACCTATGAGATAGTTAGAAGCATCAACAGGAGAAAGAGCTCCATTGGCACTAAAAAGAGGGGCATTTGATCAATTATGATATTTATTGCATTGAGTTTGAATTATTCTTAACTCTTATGAGTGATTATTTACTCTAAGTGAAAATATCCTTGATCTTTAAATGGTTTCCCACCTATATTTTTTCTTCGTAAGGCAAAGATCTTAGTTCTTTGTAAAGAAATGGTTAAATTTTAGTAAAAAAAACTTCAAGTTTTAAGAATTCATAGTATTTGAGATTAGGATGGCTTATATTGGTTGAATATTGACAATTATTTGTTAATATTAAGTTTACTTAAGTCAAATGTTTCAAATAATGGTCATCTTTGCATAATTCAACACATTTTTGAACTTTCTTAGTCAAAGATCAGTGTCCTTTATCCCTTTATGATTAAATCTTTACAAAATAGGCTTAGTGTGCAAGCTGATTGTTTTTCTTTGTGAAATCAAACTTGAAACACCATATTTCAAATATAATCCTTAATCTTAAAGCTAGAATTGCCAAGGATCAGGACTATATCACATTTAAAGACCAAAGAACCCTTACTCAAGCTAGAAACCCATAGAAGAACTAGGAAAGATAGAGGAAGGCATAGGTGTTCCAAGTCTCTACCATCTTCACCCTTAAAAGGGGTTCTTGTATTTAATGTTCATCCAAATATGGCATGTCTTGGAAGTTCCCCCATCAATGTACCAGGTGTAGTTCATGACTTACCATGTAATCCTGAAAAGTACTTACCAATATTTAGTCCAATTGGTGTTGTAACTACAAAAGAACATGTTAAATATTTCAAGGTTGATTTAAGATTATTAAATATTATCCATGAAGATTTACCATGTATGTTATTTCCATTTACATTCAAGGATGTTGCATATGAATGGTTCCTCAATTTGCCTGATAATTATACTACCTCATGGAATAACTTTGACACTATATTTATTGATCAATTTGGAAAGATCATAAGCCCCTACATCATTTATCACCAATTCACAACCATAAGAGGAATGGAAGTGAACCTATTATATCCTTCAATTTTAGGTTCTAAAATATGTTTAGTTAAACCATGGCTCCATATAAACCTAATGAGGCTTTAGCTTTAAAAGTTTACAAAGATGCAGTGGACCCTATCACTTTTGTGTCTCTAAAAAGGGCCATCCTAGCTATCAACAAATTAGCCCAAGCTTATTTTGAAGCGGTAGTTATTAGTGACCAAATGCAACCCCAAGGGTAGATGACTTATTCTATCCTAAACATTAAGCCCTAGATGCCTATATTAAACCTTTTCCCAAATAATAACCAAAATTCTCTAGCCTTGAACTAGCTCCCTACTCTAAATGTATTACCTACTAGCCATATTGTTCATAATCATAACCTAGGTTGCTTGAGTCATCAAGATACTATTAGATCTCACACCAATGACCAAAAGGCTTTAGTGTCAGTCAATGGTACTAATAATAGCCAAGTCTAAAGCTCTAAAATCCCCAAAAATGAGAATGAATCTATATTAAAGAAGGTCCAAAAGCTCAGCATGGATTTATTACAATTATAAAAACAAGTTAGCAATGTTAATGACAAATCTAGAAGGAACTTCACCTTCCAAAAGTTTAATAGGCCTAGAAATAGATTTGAAAATGATAGCTTCTATAACAACAAAGGTAATGAGTCTTCTTCTAGCAAGAAGATCATGAATATTAACCTCAGATATATTGCCTTACCATATTATTGTAGGGTATGTACCACATCTAAACATGGTGATATTAATTGCATTGAGTTTTTCAAAGCTTTTAAATCTTTCCAAGAATAACATGACACATTTGAAGTAGACCCAAACAAAGATACTACTACAAGTCCTTCTAGGTCCAAGTTATCTGACCAAGTGCACATGGAAGAGATTCAAGTATTCCATCAATTCTTGAAAACCTACACTCTAAGAAATAGAGAATAAAAATAGCCATTGACTACTTTAACTCCCCCTAATAACTATGGGACTCCTCCAGACATTACATCAAAGATTGATCTCAAATCACCTAAGGGTAATTCTTCTAAACCTACTATTAAACCTTCAAGAAAGAGTGGTTACAACATTATGGAGGATATTAATAAGATCAAAGACAACATCACTCTACATGAGCTAACACAAATTACAAAACAAAGATACTTACTCTCAGAATCATTGTCCAAGAAACCTGGGAAGCTACCAAAAAGTGATAGTGGAAATGTAACTATGCAAATAACTAAGGCAGAGTCTCCACCCTTCCTACTTATAGTCAAGATATTTAGAAATAATGTCCATAATTACCTTTTATAATCTAGAGCCTTAACCAACATCATGCCTATAGAGATATGTGAAAAACTTGGGTTGACCCCTATCAAGTCTAATAGGGTGGTCATGTAATTGGAAAAATTAAAATTCAAAGTCATTGGGGAATTATTGAATCTACATATGCAATTGGCTAGTGAACCAAGAGTTCAACAATTCATGGACATACTGTAGACACCAATATCATGTCAACCCCCCTTGGTCCCCTTCTAAATGTTAACACTCCTAACCCACACTTCCACACCTTATTAATTTAAAAAACTACTTATTTTAAATAAATTACCTCACATTGGACACCTCACCTAGACACCTCACCCTAAGACCATTTCTTAGCCTATGAGTCACCTTGAGACTAGGTCTTCCAAATCCTAACTACCCATGACCTATTCTCACCCCATCTTAACTCCCTAACCAACTCTCGTGCCTCATAAGCCCTTTTTTTACTGTTCTCCAATAGAAAAAGCACTTGGCAGATGGAGAAATGGGCAAAGGGCTAAAAATAGCCCTTTTACCTATTCTCTCTCCATCGATGTTGGTCAACCCTCAGCTGACGTCAGTCAACCACGATCGATGTCGGTGGGATCACCGATGTCAGTTACATAAGCCAAGCTCTAACATTGAGCTACCCCCCACCTTCTCACACATTGACGCACACACTCTAAGACCTCAAGCACCAGAACTTGACTATCATTCTCCTAGCTATCGAAGCTCTACACAAGTCATTGTAGAGACTTGATTGAAACATTGTACAAGGACCTCAACATTAGCCGCAATAGGAATAAGCATTTTGACACCTCTGGTTCTTCACCTAATAGAGCTAAGTATTCTGATTCTCATTTTAGTCTTTTAGAATACATTATTAATTAGTTTTCATTGATATTTCTAAATACTGTCAAGAGGCCCAAATTCTTCCATGGAGGGGCTGAAAGGCCTTCCCCTTATTCTCACCCCTTTTTCACACTCCAACCTCTACCTATACCCTCCCTCAGACCTCATTCACCTTCCCGTAACCCTGCACCAACCTCTAAACTTTTGAAAACCACTTATGTATCCTAGAAATACTACAAAAGCCAACAGCCCTGACTAACATCAGCAATCCAATCGATGTTGGCACCATTTACTCCACCGACCTTGGTAGAACTACCGATATCGGCAACTATGACACATAGACTACATGAAACAGGTACGTGATAGCTATTTTTCTCTTTCATAGTCTTTTATAATTTCTTTTTATACAACACTTTTATCTTTAAATAGTGGACTATCATCCCTTATGGAGCTTCACACTTCTGAGACCGAGCGCGTAGCTTGGCAGTCCACCATATCCTCTTCTAACATTTTCCTTGTTTGAGTTTTATTCTTACGGCAGGTGTTTCCTCCATAGAAGAGGAGCTCCCATAAAGCCTAGATATGGTGCACACTAAATTTGGGTAACATCAAACCAATAACCTCTTAACCTTAGTTTCTTCCTCATTTAAATGTAATTAGTGAAAATTTAGAGAAACATTCTTGCACACTTGGTGGGACCCTTGGAGTTTTCCTTGGGTTCATTCTTCTTCTTTTTAAAAATCAAACTTTCATATAGATGCATTAGAAAAATATTCTCTTCTTGCATCCCATCTTCTATCTTTTTGTTTCAAAAGGAAATCATTAGCAAACATTAAAAAGAACATCTCTTGTTCTTATTGTTACTTCTTGCATGCATCATAGAGTAGTGAAAAACTCATACTCTTTACCTTTTCTCCATTTGTTTGCATTTGAATAACATATTTCGGTTTGGGTTTAAAAACTATTGCATTTCATTCTTGTTTGGATTCACACTTAGCCCACTTAGTAATTAAAGAATTATGAATGAATCATAGTGCATAAATGTGACACAACCAAACCACAATCACTTCAAATCAAACACATAAACTTACTTAAGACAAGGCACGTCTAGGATTTCATCACCTAGAAGATACCTTACCCCACCTGGTGATCCTACTTGGATTTCACCACTAAGAGGAGGACCCACTATGTTCTTTGGTAGAGTATAAACTATAGGGAAGGTATATTCTAGCTAAGTGGCCCAGATCGGCTCTGGGTTCATGAAGTGAAGGGAGCAAGCCCCAGCACCAGGCCATGTACTGACACTAACATAGATATTTTTGAGCACCATAACACAACCTGAAACTAGCCATAGACTTCCTCTCTAGGACCTATTCTACAAGCCCAACTCCCAATACATTCTCTTAAGGCATAAGCCACCATGACTTTAAAACTCATTCCTAGGAATCTAACATTTTAGAGGTTGCTTGCCTAATCATATATTCTGCTATTTTTATCTGAGTGTTTGAGCTGGTAAGGTCATACCATTTTGAAGTCTAAAACAACTCACAATATCTTCTTCTTCCAAAAACTATCAATTTTTTGTGTTTCTAAAATTACACAGAAATTGACATCAATTTTTCCACCGACGTCGGCAACAAAACCTTCACCGACATTGGTTAACTGACTGACGTCGGCAACATTTTCTAATCGATATCAATTAAACAATCGACATCGGTCACTATCAAAAAAAATTCTAGACAGCAAGCTTAAAACCCAAATTTCTTATTATTTAGCACAAATTCTAGTTTTCTAAAACTAAAACACAATTTTTGAAACCTAAACCCCTTTCGCCTTGGATGGTCCTGACACGCAGTCAAGCCAAATCTCTTGTTGACCATGCGAGTCAATAGCCACTTCCACCTTCACCCTTCGTGCCAAGTCATCTAATGGAGTATACTTTAGACACCAATGATACTCCTATCCAACCTACCCCTGATCAACCTCCTATTATTCTCAAATGGGATCAAGACTTTGAGAGATTCCTTAACCACAATGTCAAGGCTCTCCAACATTATCTCGCTAGAAGCCAAATGCAAGATCCTTCGAGTAACCCTATTTATGGGATGCCAACTTCTTTGGTTGAAGTAGAAATGATATCAAAAACATCCACTACCCAACCTATGGTCACTCAGACCACTACCCCGACTAGTAACCCAACCATGGCCAATGTTCAAGATTTGGCCTCCCCTTCTATCCATTCTGGCCCTACCTCCATCAGGGTTTCTGTATCCCCTCAACCACAAATAATTCAACCAAGTTCAACACATTTCTAGAGCTTGATTGTATCTATCCCATCCACTCTTACACCTATAAACATGAGAGTGACTACTTATCCTTTAACTAGTGTCACTGCCATTTAACCACCCTTAGTGGCATCTAGTCAAGTTGTGCCCTCCAACTTCACGGCACAAGCCCCCTTGGCCTTGACATCAGCCCCTATGACAAACTATCAGTATGTTGTACCTACACAAATGCAACCAAGTATGTCATACACCCCTCCCAATGCCTTTTAGGTACCCTATAACTTAGGGGGTGCCTCTCATGCCAATCCCTCTACCGATCTCATTAAGATGTTGATGGATAAGATGTCCAACCTTGAGACATCTATTTCAGGTTTGAGTGTTCTTTCATATGAACAAATTTGCAACAATCCTATCCACCCTTCAGTTCCTATTCAACCATACCCTAGCCAGTGGGAAATCCCTACATTTACTTACTTTCAGAGTAAAGAGGACCCACAACAACATCTATGAGCATTTAGACATGACTGCTACCTCATAGTGTACGATGATGCGTTATTACTTCACACATTCCCTATGTCACTTTCTGGCACTGCCCTTGACTGGTGTAGCTCCATTACCAGTCATTCTCTCTTCACCTTCATTTAACTCACTTAGCTATTCCTTGATCATTTCTAAATCAATATTACCAAGAAGGTCTCCATCATAGACCTTTATTCCATTAGACAATTTGAGGATGAATCAATAGCTAACTTCATCACCCGTTGGAGAGGTTTGATCAACCAACTCTCCTTCTCACTACCTCAACCTGAGATCATTGAGCTCTTTTCAAGAGCATGTGCCAATCACATCTCATCCACTCTATGGGTTTAAACTTTCCACACATTTGATGAAGCTTTCACTATGGCCCAAAAACTTGAACTCTATGCAATCGAAGAAGACAGGGTCAAATTGCATAACAAAAATACCAACACAAAATCCAATGACCCTTCTTCTTCCAAACCTTCTTCTTCCCACCCCAAGTCTAAGGGATTAGTGAATGTTGTGGTCCTTAGGTCACCAACTTCTACCACAACCAACCAATCTAAGCCACACACTTCACAAAACATCACTAGACAATTCCAACAATGGTATGAACAATGACGATACACTCTAATAGGAGAATCATATGCTTTAATATTGGATAAATTAATGAATCAAGGAGTCCTCAAACCCCCTCAAATCTGAAAATCTATCCAATTTGACCCCTCACAAGCCATCCGTACATGGTATAGGGAAAACAACTTTTGTAACTATCACTGTGTCAAGGGTCATGACACGGATAATTACAAGACCCTAAAAAACATTGTTTAAGACATGTTAGACAAAGGGGATCTTATTTTGGATAACCCTAATGTGTCGGCCAACCAAAACATGGATGTTTTTAGGAAACCATTTCTTAACCATCTCCTAAGTTATAACAATGTTTAGACCATGGCTGATGACCTTCAAGAATGCAACATACGCATGATCAACATAGTTTTTCCTTTCATTCCTATCCAACCTTTCCCACAATTTGAAGAAGTTGGTCAACCCATTTCTCCACCACAAGTAGAAGAGCCTATTTTACCCTTACCACACCCATGAAATGAAGAGCTCCCTTTGTCTCACCCTCTTCATTGCGTGGACGAACCTGTTTCACCTACATCACCTCCATGACATCAAGCACCTCCTCTACCCATTCTTCTACCTCATGAGGATCCTGTATTGCTTGTTCCTCTTTCCCCTACCTTCCCTCTTCTTCTACCATTGGAAGAATTTACCATTCATACCCCATGCCCTCATGTAGAAGGGGCCATCGTCCCTCTACTTTACCCTTTAGAGGAGCCTTCTTCTCTTATTTTTCCTCCACTAATGGAGGATAGTCCTCCATCCACCCCCCTTTCACACGTAGGAGAGTCTACTTTGACCTCTCCATATTGGAGGATGCTTTGATGGCACCAACATCAGTGGCCCCACCCTTATCCTTCTTATCACCACTAGAGGATCATACTTTCCATGCTCCTAAACCACACGTGGAAGGCATAATCATTCATGCGATCTATCTGCTTAAAGAACTAAATTTTCCAATCCCTTCTCCACTAAGAGAAGAACATGCCACCTCACCCACTTTAGTCGATGAAGATCCGGTGATGGTTCTCTCTCACCTTTGGCCCATGATTGCTGCATCCAACACATTTCTTCTCTCACAATCACCCAAATCCTTTGAAGGACCGACCGTAAGGCCTCACACAACATCATCTAAACCCTTCTCTTGATTGGCTAAAACCTTAGGATTCCTCCATTCTAGGAACCTAGAGTATGAGGTGTTCTAGGAGTGACTTAGGGCTCCTTATCCTACACATCCCACTTCACCTTATACTGCCAACCCTTTCATGATGATTTTCCCCAAAGTCTCTGATGAGGATTGGGTTTCCACTTCTAAATCATCAGAAGCTCAGTCTTCCATGTCTAAATTCAAACCCTCACAAGCATCCACCATGTTGAAACAAATTAAATCTCTTAGTGTTTGCCCTGTATCAAACCTAACTCACCCACAAGTGAATTTAGATTTGAACCTTGTCCCACACCATAGTGGTCCTCACACCATACTAAAGAAGGATGCTAAACCATGTCAGTTTACTCCTCCCCCACCTTCACCATTTCCCTCTATCTTGGGTCCACATCCTTCCACTTTAATAGGAGTGCTCCCCATTCCAACACCTCACAAATAAAACTGCCTCCATTACTCCCTCTACCCGTCAAAAACATATTTCCTCCAAGAAATTCAACACCTCTCATCAAGAAAGTGCCATCTACGCATGTGGCCACACCACCAACCAAAAAGGTGGTATGAAAAAATCCCCCTACAACTCCTAAATAGAAGTTGTCAACCCCTACTGCAACAATGAGCACAGACCCATTAGTGAGTTCCTATGCTTCATTGTTACGCTAATTATTGCAGTGTTCTAGCATCATTCTTCCACCCATTAAGCCATACCAACCTCTCGGATCAAAACCATCTTGGTTCAATGACACTCAAATCTACTTATATTATCACACACCTAGGCATGATACTGAGAGTTGCTACGCTCTTAAGGTTGTCATTAGCCAACAGCTAGAAAAGGACACCCTTCTCATTGAGGATTCTCTTGACCACCTTTTTGACAAACTATGAACACCATCCCATGCCTCCCAAACCTCCTCACTTGAATTGGGATCCCAACGTGAGATTATGGTCCCTCTACCACCTTCTCCCCCTTTATTCAAAATCAACACTATTAATGTGGCCACCAAGTCCCAAACCCTAAAGGATAAAGGAAAAGAGCAGGTTTCTTCCCCTTAGACATATCTATTTGCCAAGCCCTCTCCACCACCAAAGCCCAAGATTTCTATCTTGGGCACATCTCAACCAACATCTTTATGGGCAATTCCTCCTGATCTCTCTAACCAACATGATGTTTGGTATAAACATCTCATTGACTACTTGACTTATTCTATCATTCCTCTTGACCTCTCTAACAATGGACGACAGGATTTTATCAAGAGTACTGCTTGATATACCATGTTAGGGGGTCTTCTCTACAAATGAGGTTTCAACAGCCTCCTTCTCTGATGTCTAACCACCACTAAGACATCTCATACCATCAAACAAGTCCATGATGGGATTTGTGGAGGACATTTCAGTGGTAACTCGGTTGCAAAGCACATCCTCTGCCTGGGCTATTATTGGCCCACTCTTAACCAAGACTATAGTGACTATGTTCAGTGTTGTATCAAATGCCAGCAACATGCTAACCTAATTCATGTCCCTAATCTTGCCACTCTTAATCATCTTCATATCTACCAAGATCATATCAAGCGTGCCTACAAAAAAAATTTGAAAGAGCAAGATTTCAAAATCAAAGATCTCATCCTTAAAGAAAACCAACATGTGACCAATATGGAAAGAAGCAAATGAGGCAAGTTTGTTCCTAATTGGCTCAGACCTTATATAATAATGCATAAGTATGGATCAAGCACTTATCATCTATCTTCTCTTGAAGGCTAGCTAGAACCTGAGACCCTTAATGCCTTACATCTATGACCATTCTATTGTTAACCAAGTAATCATTCACTTGATGTTTAACTTGAGCTCGTCCCTTGAGCAACCCTTGTCATCCTCATTCTTATTCCTTTCAACCTTTTTTTCCCTACAAAAATTAGTTAACCCTTTTTTAAGCATTAATGCTTTTTCCTAATAAAAAGGAAACCCCTAAACCTCTATAGTCTAGTCCATGACTAGAAGTTTAGTTAAAAAAATATAAAATTAGGATGCTTAAAAAAATATTCAAAGGTCATAAACTATAAATGTAGACTGCACCCTCGAAGGATAGCTACATTATTGTTGTAATTAATAGACTGCTCCCATGAAGGATAGTTATTTAAAGAAATCAAAACATACAAAGCAAAATATAGACCACTCCCTCAAAGGATGGCTATGACCAAATTTTGCTACAAAAATGGCACCCTCTCAGAAGCTTCCCACATCGATCAACTTCACATGACCACAAAACAAAACATCCCCAAGTAAACTTACCACATTGATCGGTCTACCAAAAAAAAACTAACTAACAAACTATTAAGTCATGGACTTGCCTATAGTCATTCTCAGGGTCACCTCTAAAAGGGGCAAAGTTATCCCTACTCAAAAGGGTTACGCTATCCTCACATATCATGTAATCACACCTATTACCCCAAAAACCTAAGGGATTTTGAGCTCACTTAACGTCAAGTGATTAGGGTACTTCTCTAACAAAAACCAATGGTCAAATACGTAATGCATGAATGGGCCTTTTGTTTACAAAAACCCTATCTATGTTATCATTATGGTCCTTGTCAATGAAATAGCAATGTGCCTTTCACTTCTTACACACCTTTGTCACATGCTAGTTTATCTTTTAGGACACAGTGTCTTAAAATTATATGCTCACATATTGTCATCACCTTTAACTCAATTTATCATAAATAACATCACATGTTTGTGATAAAATACAACCAAACCATTTTCTAACCACTAACATAACATCATGATTTATTTAATGCAAATACCAATTTGTGTTATATAAATTATCATAGACCATTCACATTAGTTTTTATGGAAAATAATACACATGGAAACTATCAACCAAACATAATTTATGTCAAGCATATACCATCACCAATATGGAAATTTGTTGAAGCATAAATAAACTCATAACATTTTTAGCATACACCATCACCAATATGGAAAATTGCTAAGGATGAAAAACCACATAACCTATGTTATAGCATACACCATCACACAATATTGAAAAGGCTATAACATCATCATACACTCATCATTTCAAGCATGTACCATCAAACATATGGGAAATGCTAAAAACACTAACATAACCCAAACAACTAATAACCTCTTTGACTCTTCTTCCCTTTTTTGGGAGAACTACATTGGCCTAAGGCCCTTAAAATAGGGGCTATGTAGGCAACACTCAATTGACATGGGGTCTTCTAAGGTTAGCTCATCCATTCATTCATTCATCTACCTAATGGACCAACTTTCTAAACCCTAGGCTCATTGCCTACCCTAAACCTTAGGCTCACCGCCTATCCATGCAAAAACTGTCAGTGACCTAAAAACATAGGTCTTCTCTAAAACTACCCAACATCATGACCAAACAACTAGCCTTGACATTGTAGAAGTCACCTTAGACTTCTCATGCGGCACATTGGAGATCACATACATCTCCCTAACCACACAAACAACACTCAAGATCACTTATATCTCAGCCCAACTCGACCAATGACCTCGGAGATCGTGACTATCCCTCAGACCATGACCACTTTCGAGACAACTTTGCCTTGGTTGTTTTGATTGCATATGCTACCTCATGAATAGTTAGCAAATTGTATGTGCCCCTCACACCTATTTTCAGATTGTGACTAAGTTGATCCCAATATTTGTGACATTTTCATGTTTTCTAGGAGCACTTCCTAGCCCAAATACTTGGAACATGATGCCCATTGGAGCTACAGCTTTGATCATTTTAACCCAATCAACTACCACTAATAAGTTGGGGATTGGTTACTTCAATTTTAGTCTTCCTTGACCATTAGAGCTATAACTTTGATTATTTAACCCAATCATCTACCACTAATAAGTTGGGGACTAGTTACATCAATGTTAGTCCTCCTCGACCTCACCTTGGACAATTTGACTTACCTATCAAGCGAAGTGGCATACACGCAATCTTAACTATTGTAGTGTTCACACTCCAACCTCATCTTACCCATCTGTTTCCTATCAAATTAGCACCCAATTTTGAATTACCTTCTCTCAATTCCTACTTTGAGGGGGAATACCTCATCCCATACCTAGGACAACCTACATCTATTTTTGTCTTACAGTTCATCAAAACAAACCACAAGACAAAAAGGGGCAAATGTAGACACCAATATCATGTCAACCCCCCTTGGTGCCCTTCTAAATGTTAACACTCCTAACCCACACTTCCACACCTTATTAATTTAAAAAACTACTTATTTTAAATAAATTACCTCACCTTGGACACCTCACCTAGACACCTCACCCTAAGACTATTTCTTAGCCTATGAGTCACCCTGAGACTAGGTCTTCCAAATCCTAACTACCCATGACCTATTCTCACCCCATCTTAACTCCCTAACCAACTCTCGTGCCTCATAAGCCCTTATTTTGACTATTTTCCAATGGAAAAAGCACTTAGCAGATGGAGAAATGGGCAAAGGGCTAAAAATAGCCCTTTTACCTATTCTCTCTCCACTGACGTCAGTCAACCCTCAGCCGGCGTCGATCAACCACAGCCGATGCCAATGGGATCACTGACATTGGCTACATAAGTTGAGCTCTAACATTGAGCTGCCCCCCACCTTCTCACACATTGATGTGCACACTCTAAGACCTCAAGCACCAGAACTCAACTATCATTCTCCTGGCTACTGAAGCTCTGTACAAGTCATTCCAGAGATTGGATTGAAACATTGTATGAGGACCTCAACATTAGCCATAATGGGAATAAGCATTCTGACACCTCTGTTTCTTCACCTAATAGAGCTAAGTATTTTGATTCTCATTTTAGTGTTTTAGAATACATTGTTAATTAGTTTCCATTGATATTTCTAAATACTATCAAGAGGCCTGACTTCTTCCATGGAGGGGATGAAAGGCCTTCCCCTTATTCTCACCCCTTTTTCACACTCCAACCTCTACGTATACCCTTCCTCAGACCTCATTCACCTTCTTGAAACCTTGTACCAACCTCTAAACTTTTGGAAACCACCTGTGTATCTCAGAAATACTCCAAAAGCTAATAGCCCCGATCGACATCGACTATCCAACCGATGTCGGTGCCATTTGCTCCACCAACCTTGGCATAACTACTGACATCGGTGACTGTGACACATAGACTGCACAGAATAGGTATGTGCTATCTATTTTTCTCTTTTCAAGTCTCTTATCATTTCTTTTTATACAACACTTTTATCTTTAAATAGTGGACTGTCATCCCTTATGGAGCTTCACACTTTTGGGACCGAGCGCATAGCTTGATATTCCACCATATCCTCTTCTAACATTTTCCTTGTTTGAGTTTTATTCTTACAACAAGTGTTTCCTCCATAGCCAAAGACGAGCTCCCATAAAGCTTGGATACAGTGTGCACTAAATTTGGGTAACATCAAACCCACAACCTCTTAACCTTAGTTTCTTCCTCATTTAAATGCAATTAGTGAAAATTTAGAGAAACACATACAAGTGGTGGATATCCCTAGTGCTTATGGGTTGCTCCTTAGTAGAGAATGAACTAAGGCCCTAAATGGATACATGTCTATTGACTGTTCCCACTTATGGTTACCTTGGAAGGGTGTTCCAAATCAAATAAGGGTAGAAAGAGAGAGAAGTATGAAACACATGATAATAGATTATAATGATGTCAATGAAAAGGTTAACTTTCTAGGTTATGATGTAGGAATATTCACTTTTGAAGCTACAAAATAACCTGGTTCTAAGAACCCTCTTCCAATTCTTGGCCTATGGAGACTATATGTTAATGGTGTTAGATGTAATTTAGGATCAAGAGCTAGTAATGTATTAATAAACCCTATAGAAAAACAAGATCATGCATCTTATAGATTGAAATTCCCATGCACTTATAACTTAGTTGAATATGAAACTCTCATCCTAGGGTTACAACTTGATATTAAGCATAAGGTCAAGGAACTCCTTTTTTATGGAGATTCTGAACTTGTGGTCAATCAAGTAAGGAATAAATACCAATGCAATCTATCTTAACTTAAGAGGTACAAGTTTAGAGTTTGGGACTTGGTAGAATATTTCAATGATTTCAACATCATGTCTATCCCCAAGGAAGAAAACAAAGTTGCTAATGAGCTTACCTCTATTGTAGCTAATCTTATGCCCAATCATGATTCCACCAACTTCAACATTGAGCTAGTACCATGCCCCTCATTCCCAAATAATGTGAATCATTTTCAATTATTCAATGATGATCAATAAATTCTAGATTTCTTGACTAATTTTAGGGCTTTTGAATCTCACATCATTGATTAAGCTAATGAAAGTTCTCTTAAAAGGGATCTTAATGGTAAAATCATCTAGTTAAATGACAATAAGAAACCTAAAGGTATGATCTCGTTAGAAAGTTTATTTGATCATGACAAGATTATTAAAACACCTAAGGTACCCAAAGTAAGTGGTAAGGACTATCATGTAGTGAATCTTGGCCCACATGATTAGTCCTAATAAGTGAACATAGGAAAGGCTTGTACTAAAATGGAAAAATAGAAAGGTTAGGGAGCTACTAACAAAATATAAGGATGTAATTGCCTGGTTATATGAAGATCTAAAAATATTTAACCCAAGGGTTATTACTCATACCATACCCCTCAAGGAAAATTGTAAACCCTTTAGGTAGAAGTGACGACCTGTCAACCCTATCTTGGAACCCATGATACTTAGGGAGGTCAAGAAACTACTAGATGTAAGGATTATCTTTCCTATTAGGAATTCCACTTGGGTTGCTAACTTGGTCCCAATAAAAAATAAGAATGGAGAAATTAGATTATGCATAGACTTTAGAAATATAAATAAAGCATTTAAAAAGGACAATTACCCCTTGCCTTCTCTAAACTAGGGCATCTAAGTTGTTTTGGGATCTACCATGATGTATTTTTTAGATGTATTTTCTAGATATAACCAAGTGCTTATTGCCAAAAAATATAGAATGAAGACAACCTTCACCACTAAATGGGTAACATATGCTTACAAAAGAATGCCCTTTAGAGTAATTAATGTAGGGGAAACCTTTCAAAGAGCCATGGACCATGCTTTCCAAGGTCTAGTAGGAAAATTCATCATCATTTACATGGATGATCTAACAATGTTTTCCAAGAATAGAGAAGATCATTTCATGTACCTATAATAAGTGTTTGAAAGGTGCAAGAGGTATGGCATATCCCTCAACCCTAAGAAGAGAATATTTTGAATTACTGAAGGAAAAAGATTTTATAATTTTCATCACCAAAGAAGGGATATCCATAGATCATAAGAGAGTGGAATCCATTTCCAATATTGAGCTACCTAACAACTAGAAAGAACTAAAGTCATTCTTTGGCAAGATCAACTTTGTAAGGAAGTTCATCTTAGGCTTTGCTAAGATTTTCAAACCCCTAAATGATATGCTTAAGAAATATGCTAAAATGTCTTGGGATGAAGGATCCAAGAAAACATTTTTTAACATCAAGAAGGCAATTAGTCACACCCTAGTCTTGATAAGTCCTAACTTCTCAAAGGGATTTTACTTATATTCATTTGCTTTTGACCACACCATGGCTATAGTCTTAACTCAAAAGATTGATGTAAATGACCACCCTATATCCTGCATGAGCACCAATTTAAAAAATATATAACTAAACTATTCTATGATTGATAAGCAAGCTTATTCACTAGTGAAGATAGTCAAAATTCAGACATTACATCCTTAGAAATAAGGTGCATGTCATCTTACCAGACCTAGCCACAAAGCTTATGTTGAGTTAGAATGAACTTAGGGAATGAAGAGACAAGTGGATGTCAATCCTAAAAGAGTATGATAGAGAAATGAAAATTGCCAAACAAGTGAAATGCCAAGGCCTAGTCTAGATGATTTCCAACTCTAACCCTAAGCTTCATGTCATGCAAGTTGATTAGCAGAACTTCTAGCCCAATGAATGGTATGAATCTCTGATCCACCTACTTATCAATGGTAGTTTTCCCCAAGGACTTACCAGAGAATAGAAGAGAGCCTTAATGCTCAAATTATCCCATTAGCTCATCAAAGATGGAGTCGTATATAGGAATAAATTTGAATGGATCTACTTAAGGTGTGTGTCTAAAGAAGAGGCTTCTCAAATCATTCCACTTTTCATGAAAAGCTAGGTAGTGAACACCCTCTAGGGAGAACCATAGCTCACAAGATTCTAAAGGTTGAGTACTGTTGGCCCACCATTTTTAGGTATGTACATAAGCATGTGAGGGAGTGCCACTCATGTCAGATATTTAGCACAAAAGAGCCAAAAGCATCCATGCCTTTGCAACCAGTGATGGTAGAAAAACCTTTTACATAGTAAGGGTTAGAATTTATGGGGTTAATTAACCCTAATTCCTTTTAAAGCCACAAGTATGTCCTAAATTCTATAGATTATTGCACAAGGTGGACTAAAGTTATAGCCATCAAATAATGTAGGATAAAGGAGGTATTCAACTTCTTAAAAGAAAATATTTACACTAGATTTGGAACCCCAATTTCCTTAGTTTGTGAAAATGAATCTACATTTATATCTATATAAATGACTGAATGGGCTTACAATAATGGCATCTCTTTAAATTTTACATCCAATCATTATCCTCAAGGAAATGGAGTCTCTGAATCTACCAACAAGAACCTTATGAAATCCATCAAGAAGTCTATTACAGATAAACCCAAAACATGACACAAACTCCTTAAGCATGAATTATAGGCTGACAGGATAAGGATCAATCAAGCACTCAAGGCTTCACCATTATTTTTAATGTATGGTTAGGAACCTATCTTTCCCATTACCCTCAAGTTACCTATGTTCGCATTCATGCAAGAATACATAGAAGAGAGCTAAGAACTAGCCATTTCTAGGTTGTTAGACATCGTCTAAATGGAGGATGCTAGATAAAAGGCATTTTTAGACTTTAGTATACATCAAAAAACTATGAAAATATAGTTTGACAAGAGGTCCAAAGTGAAGGTGTTCAGACAAGGAGACCTAGTCCTATTTTGGGACAAAGCATCAGAACCTAAAGGCAAACATATTAAGTTTATACCCTTGTGGATTGGCCCATACCAAATTGCATAAATTTTAGGCAACACATTCAATTTAAAAGACCTTCAAGGAGTATAATTCACATTTCCCACCAATGGGAAATATCTCAAACACTACTTTGTTGTTTCTCTACTAGGAGTCTTCATGGAATAAATTTTATGAGATTGTTTAAGGTTAGAGTAGGTAGGCTAGTTAGTTTCTCTCCTCATTTTTCTTTCCTTGTTTTACTTGTCTATATTTATTTTCTTTCTATTTCTTTTCTTTCTTTATTTCCTTATCTACATTTTTTTGATTTGTGTTGTGTGTTTGATTCCTATTTGGTTGTGCTCTTTTTCTTTATTAAAGTCTTATAGACTATTCTTGCTTAGAATCCCCCTAGATTTCTTAAAATTCTAGTATTTCAAAATGAGGGCATGAACCCTACATATAAAAACCTAAGGCTATAATATAGAATCATTTTTTAATCTAGAGACTTTCCCAAGACTCACATAGAAGTTATTTACCTCACAAGAATCCAAAACATTACCTGAAAAGAAAGCTCTTTGGTGAAAAGAACTATGTTTGTGGAAGGAGAGTTCAAAAGGTTAAGGCATATGCACGCTTACACTTAAAACACATCCTTATTTGATATCAAGGTTTCATCTATAGGTGATTATCCTAATGCCAAAACATTTGACCAAATCCTTCAAACCTGGCTATCTTGGCTCCCAACCTTTGTTAAAAGACCTAACAAAAAAATGACTTATTACTAAATCAAAAGATAAAAAGTCAAATGTGATTTAGGCAACCTCTATCAGGGCTATGGATGCCTAGATAATAGTGGAGAAAGGCCATGAGTATATCCAAAGGCATATTTATTAGGGATATAGATGCCTGGCTAGTAGTAGAGTAATGCCCAAGCCTTCCTGGAACTAAGAACAACTATTCTTAATGAATATCTAAATATGCTAAAATTTAAAAGTAATGGTCAAAAGGTATGAAACTAGATGTTGTTCCCTAAATTCTCATGAAAAACATTAAGTGGAATCAAATCACACACACAACATGTTTAGGTTTTGACATGAGAATTTGAATTTTATATATTTGAGACTTGTTTCAACCCTAAACCGATCTAGGTAATGATATTTGGTCAAAGGAGATAAAGGACTTATGTGTTGGTCTAAACCAAAGTTTCTAGGTTTTAACATATTTCTATGTTCCCTTTATGAGTTTCCATTTGTTGGGACCAAAATACCCCCATTTTTTTGCTTCTACAAAATGAGGTCCCTTGTAAATTTTTTAAAACATATGTACCTTAAATTGGCTTTAGAAAGGTCACTATTTTTAGAATTTGAAAATCATCCACTTAAAGGGACATGAACCTCTACATATCTGATTGTGATTATACTTTATAGGCTAACCCTAATGATGGTTGTCTTGGGATGCTAATGTTTAGGTTCCATGGAGAAAGGGAGGGTTCCCAAGTAGAAAGCCATAAGATTTAAATTCAAAAATGGTGGCAGAAATTTAACAAGAAACCATATTTATTTTTTGAAAAACCCTAAGTCTATTTTTATATTAAGGCTCAATCATTTTTTTGACATGACCAAACCTTAATATAAAATCATACTTAGACATTTTTTTTCCCTTTGTTAACCTCCTAACCTTGCCTAATTGTTAGTCCATAGGCCCCTTTCATTTATGTCCAAGGTTTTTTGTTTATCCTAAGCTTCAATCTTAAATGCATTTATGTCTATTAACACAAACAACATCTTAAGATCAAAACCTTAGTCTAAACCATTATACATGTTAGGTCCTAACTTAATGATTTGATTTAATCATAGATCCAATAGCTCTCACTTCCTCAGAGATCTAATATAATGGCATGAGATCACCCAAGAAGAGCCATGCATCAAATTTGCTTTCTATGAAAATCTTCTTACAAGATTTAATTTGAAAATCTCACTCCCATCATTTGATGCTCATGAGGACATTTTTGATGTTATTGAGACTGTCAAGTTGAACCTTATCCAAAATTTTACCTAAGTCTAAAGGGGACCACATTAATGTTTCAACCTTAGGCTTAAAATAATAAACTTTAGCTCTAAGTTTATCATGTTCATTCACATAATTAACTTAGGACTAATAATTTGATTTAAGTCTATATGTGACCAATCAGTGACTTAAAATTCATGCACTTTTATAGATCCAATGATCTATGATCACCCTCAGATCTTGATTTAATGGCATGAAGCCAAAGGAGTCCTTGATAGTTTAAAGCCAATTAGCTTCAACCTCTTAGATCATGATCAATGGCCCTCACTACATCACCAATCTGATCTAATGGTGTGAATTATTTGATCGATAATCCCCAAGATGTGGTCATATGGAATAAGGCCATAACTTCAATCTAAAAATTCATTGTGTTCATAAACATAATATGATTTTAGGACTCAAACCTAATCCCTCACAGATTGAAACTCAAGAGTAAATTTGACAGTCTCACTCCCATCATTTAATGTTCATGAGGATGTCTTTGATGTTAGTGAGGCTATCAAATTTAACCTTAGCTAAATTTTTATCCTAGGCAAAAGGGGCATTTTTTAAAACCCTTCAAAAGGTACCCTAGTGTAATAACATGAAAAACTTAGCATCAAAATAACTTATCCTAAGTTTGTTATTTTTTATGAACATAAATAAACCTTAGGAATATATATTTTAGGCCTAAGTTTTACTAAGACCCTAGACTAATTAAGCCATGTGCATCTTGTGAGATCTAACGAACCATGCTTGATCAGAGGTCTTGATCCAATAGATCAAAATGACGGATGAATTTTCAATTAAAGAGGCTTTAGCCTAATATCTCAACACATGGAAGACCACACTCATTCCAACACTAAACTCCAAAGTCATATCCTAAAGAAGCAAAATATGCCACTTGGCATAATCAGGGAATTCAAGATTTAAACAACCAATCAAAGCAAACCTCTAAGATATTCATCAATGGTTCACACCCATTTGAAGGTCCTAATCTATTGGATCAAAGATAAAAGATTTGATTTGGAAACCAATAGTTAGTTTTTAAAGGAGTTTTCATGGGGAAGGCCACGTAGGTGCCACATAAGCACTAAATGATAAATCAAAAGATTTGGTAAAATTGAAAAGATATAATTTTCACAAGTGAGGATATCCATAAGTTCTAAGGCATGAATGAATTTTTTAAGTCCACCACCTTCACCATTAAAGCTCCAAGAAACCCTAGTAGAATAACATAAAGCCCTGATTCTTGACTTTTGAGACACAATTGCATCAAACAAGCTAAAATTTCATCTTGAGTAAAGAAAAGCTAGTCATACACCCAAGATAATTAAGAAATCATGGCAACATCTAGACAACAATGGAAATAAGAGGTAGAATTGTATTTATCTATGGATAATGAGGGAAGACATTTTGGAGACATGGAATTGGACACTAGGGTACTCAACAATGGAATGAAGAACTGGTCAGAGATCTTATTTGTTGTCAAGGAAATGCATCCTCTCACTTCCAATGAACAAATTATCATAGAAACTAAGAGTAAATTTAATGACTTGGTTGCAATTCAAATGTTTGGTCTCCATCGAGTAGTTGTAAAACAAGAGGTACTCCATTTCATAGATATCTTTGCACCTATGTTTTTTAATTATGTAATTGATGGTGACTAGATAGTTAGGGAAGATGTGTCAAAAGGGATAGAATACATTTACCTTGTATCTTTTAAGGTCTAATATAAACTCCCTATTCTAAGACCCTAGTTAAACCAAGGAACCCACATATCTAGGAACCATGATAGGAAGATCCATATTATACAATTCATGGAAGGCATTAAGATCATCATGACCCTATTTAATAGATATTTAGGGGCAGCCACCACAACCTAGTCAACCCCAAATGGGTTTCCTACATATATTTCATGGCAGAAGAGAAGCTAACGCCACCTATTAGATAATTGATTAGAATCCACTTGGGAAGATAATTCTATGGCATAAAAAGGAATACTAGCTAATAATTCACCATGATGTCCTATTTATAGGAATCATTGATGACCTCCACCCATATTCTTGATATCAATAATTGGTCCTCTCATAGCAAGATTACCATATCCCATCATTATTCAAAATTATATATCCTTAAATATATGGGTCACATGAAATTCATTTGTGATTGCATATATCCTACTTTGGTTAAGACTATCATAGGGAAACCCATGCCTAGAGTGCACCCCTCATCAAGAAATATGTAGAGCCCATGGGTGACATATGGTATTACCTAGATTGCACCATCATCAGGATGGAAGGAGTCATGACACAGCCATATAGATTGTCAGTCCATGTCCCCACCAAATTGGTTGAATAGGAAATTACTTCCCAACTCCTTCAAGGGATTTAAAATGTATGTAGAGAGAAGAGGAAATGCATTTTGAATTATTTTCCATTCTTGATTGGAAAAACCATGATCTATGGTTGGAAATAGTTAGATGGTATGTCTAGACATAGAGATGCCTTCTATTTTCAAAAGGATGACCTCAAAGAATGGGACCCAAATAAAAAAGTTACCCTCTATCTATAATCCAAATAGCTGACCAAAGTGGCTTATGAGCATAGGGTTAGCCCATATGACCATTTATACACTAAGGCTATAAACTTTGAGGAAGTACTAGCTATGTGTAGGCAACATGGCTTCAAACTCAATCATACATTGTAAAGAGAGGAGAAGCTAACTAGATAAATCTGGTAGATGAACCCATTGCAATATCATCTATTTATCTTCCACCTCAAGTTCACCTCTAGGACTACCACAATAATAGCTTCTCTAAATTTAAGGACCTAGTGAGAGGAAATTAGAAAATGGGCTGAGAGAAGGTCCTCGATCATCAGTTCTACCTCCAAGACTACCTTCTCCAATAGAACACATTGATATGGTTTCCCTAGAACCATATGAAATAGTTGAAGAATTCTTTAAAGAGCTTGCAGAGACCTATGGATCAGATCAAGAAGATGAGGGAATTGAGGAAGACACAACTGAGTTGGCCCAAGATGAAGAACCCCAGGTAGGTGAGATGGAAAAGGGAAAGGAAATAACATTGGATTTAGTCCTTGTCTCACAAAATAAAAGGGAATCAGAGATGGCTCTTATTCCTAGGTCCTCTAAAAGGCCAAAAGTGACATGGACCCATCCTACCAATAAAGTTAATTTATTTAGTGATGATTTCCCCATACATGGACCTATCATCCTTGAATGGTTCATATATGGAAATCTCCAAAATATTCCATCCCAGTTGCATTCATTAGCACTTACCAGCATTACATGTATTGATACGCATGATGATATCAAACCTTGGATTAAAGAGCTCATGAAGGATTAGGAAGAAAGGAGAATTGTTGAGGCAACTAAAGAGAGTGCCAAAGGAATGAACAATCCTAAATCATCAAGTGGTATTGGGATTGAGATGTTAGAGGTACCCAAATTCTTTGAACCAATAGCCATTGTGTAGTATAATCTAGACATAACTAGGTTTGAGAAGGTAACAATAAAGAAGGCCACTATAGGCACTGAGGAGTTCACCTTCCAAAGAGTAGAGCCTTTTGTGGGTCTAAATCTTATGTAAGGTAAAATGTTAGGAGAACACCCCATCTATCAAGAGGACATAAAAGGTTTTATTGAGGCCCAATCAACAATGACCTTATCTAAGGTTAAGGGAATGAAATAAATAATCATCAACCTAGAAAAGGAGAAGTAGGACTTGGAAGCACATGATACATTTTCAGTCCCTAAGGACATATTGAAGATGCTAAATAAGTATCTTCCTAAAAAATTTGAATGATTGAAGACCATGAAGCTTAGATTAAGTTCCTTGACCCATCAATATAAGATGACACATACATTAATCATTCAATGGTAGGACTCTAGAGACTAAATAGCTGAATTAATCAATGTACATTGTATAAAATAGGTATAAGACATCACAATCATCAAACTAGGACATTTAAACATCATCCTAGAATTCATAGTTGATAAAATATATGACCTAATCACTTTGTATAATAGTTTCAAAAATTTCATGGAGGACAAGTAGTTGATAGATAGAATGGAGAAGCTCTTGGATACGTTGTTGGCAAACCCCTCTCAACCCATTACCATGGGCTTGATAAATGATGAATAATTCAAGCAAAAGATTACTGTCTTCATCTAGAACATCAAAGAGAACCAAGTCTAGTCTATCAAGGATAATTAGAAGGTCCTTTACATCATCTTTACCTTATGAATGAATATTTTAGAGGCAAAATTTATCCAAGAACTCATGGCCAAAAGTGACAAAGAATTGAATACATTGGTGGATCAAGAAAAGGATTTTTTGATGAAACCTATGGTAGATTTTGATCTGATTAAAGAACAACACACTAGAGTGAAGGACACTCTCAAGAAAAGATAACCAAGAAGACCCACCAATGTAATATGAAAGAATATTCTTTTGTAATGCATATATGTTAATATATTAGAATATATTGGTTCTATTTGTCAAATTTGATGTAGGAGGTCATGTGTATTATAATATTCATATGAAGGAAAATTGTCCTTATCTTATTCTTAGATGTTTTGAGAAGTTAACCAGTACACCACCTGTGTTTTCTTTAAATAGGTAGGGGATACCATTTTGTAAAAGAGGGACTCTAAGAAATTATATACAAGAAAGTATTTTAATATATTTAAGGAATTATGAAAGGATTGTCTGAATAGTTTGTTAAAAGATAATTCTATCTCTCAATTTCATGTTAATGTCTTAGATTTGATTGGTTCTTTTCATTTTGAGCTACATTTTCTATCATAAGGTTGTTAATTTATGATATGCTAGATTATCTAAAAGATCTTAGGTATAATTTATTTCATTTGCTCTAGATTTGGATGTGCTCATGCTTTTCATGTTATAGTAGTAACTTCTTTAAAGTTAACCTAGTTCTTACTTATGATTTCTATATTTCCTTTTATGCTTACCTAGTTTATGATGATATTTAGGTTCATACTATTTTACATCATAAATTGGTTCATGTATGCTCAAACCAGTCAGAACCTTGTCATGATATTCGAGATGGAAGCCTTCAATCACATTTTATTTTCTTCCTTACATTCCTTTTTTATATTTTCTTTGTCAAAGCTCACTTTAGTTTAAGATGGTTATTAATATCCACTTAGGTTAGTTTTTGGATCATAAATATCACAAAGTTTCAAATATGTAGGACCCTTGTGGATCCCAACCACCAAATTAAACAAATATTATGGATATATCTCACACTCTACTTATATTTCACCATAAACATCCCAAATTGTCACAAACTATAACTCATGCCTTGGATCCTTAGGATCCTAAAATGAGAAGTGTTCATCAACACTGAGAGAACTTGTGAGACAATTATAAGTATCAACATCTCATAAGGCCTAAGCAATATGGACTAAAGATTTCCTTTATGATCCTTGTATTTAGAATCAAAAAGGAGTGCCTAGTCACCAGGTTAGAAATTCTTAATCTTGATGTTCCTATCATGCTAACCCACTCATTATCTTTGTACTAATTTAGTGTGATGAAGTGCTTCCTTTCTAAATTCATCAAGTGCATTTAGCTACATGATCTTGTCTTGTTGAGTTTGGGAAAGAAACAAGCCCAAATCAAGTGTTGTCCTTAATGTTTTATGTTCAAACTCAATGGGAAGAATAGGATTTTTACCATAAACTAGTTCATATAGAGTGAACCTAGTTTTGGTTATCTCGGTGATTTTGTAAGCCCAAACTACTTCTAAAAGATGAGTTAAACAATATTTTCTATGAAAGATGATAGTATTAGTGAGTATGTTTTTCAATTCCCTATTTGTAACTTCCACCTAACCATTTAACTGAGGATGGTAAGGGGTAGACTTTTTGTGTCTGATTTCATATTCTTTTACCAAGGTGGTTGTGAGATTTGATGTGAACTGTGGTCCTTGATATGTGACTATTTATCTTGGTACTCCATAGTGGGTGAATATTTATTCATACAAAAACTCAACTACTTTCTCATCTTGGGCATGGGTTAAGGCCTTGACCTCGGTCCATTTTGTGACATAATTAGTGCATACTAGTATATATTCCTTATTTTTGGATTTAAGATCTATGTGACCTACAAAATTAAGTCCCCATTTGTCAAAAGGCTCCAAAATTAGTTGTGATTGTAATTTCATTTCATCAGATCGAGTGGGTTTCCCCATATGTTGACATTGATCACATCTATAGGTAAAAATCATTGCATCCTTATTCAAAGAAATCCAATAATATCTAGTAGTAAGTACTTCATATTAGTCTATTTGGTATAAAAATAACCCCCACATGGTTCATCATGGTAGGATTTGAGAATGTCAGAGGATTCATCTTTTTACATACATATTCTCATAAGTAATTCTTGTCCAATGATAAAGATATATCTTATAATCCAATAATAATGTCTAATCTTTTGGATCAGATGTTGTTTTTATCTAGGTGATAAATGTTATGGTAATGATCCTACAGTAAGATAGTTAACAATGTATGCAAACCAAGGAGATTGAATATTTATTATAGACAAATGCTCTTTAGGAAAGGAATCATCAACGATAGGAATTTGCTCATAATTTTGTAGTCAAGATATAAATTATGTTACTAAATTATTATTACCTGGTATGTCCATAATGCTAATATCAAATCTTACATAAATAGTAACCATCTAATTATCCTTCCTATTATAGTAGGTTTATTCATCAAATACCTCATTGTTGTTTGGTCTGTGTGGATGAATACGTGGTAACTTTTAATTTAGTGTCCAAATTTATTAATGGAATAGATGACTATAATAAATTCCTTCTCTATTAAAGTCTAGTTGAGTTCATCCCCTTGAATATTCTTGTTGATAAAATAGATTGCATAACTCAGATATTGGTCAAGGATGGCTCCTAAAGTGGTGTTAGATGCATCTAGGTGGATGTGAAAAGGTTTCTTCTAATTAGGCCCTCTCAAAACAAGATTTATTATGATAAAGTATTTTATTTTTGAAAGGAAGTTTGATAATTATTATTCCAAGTAAATTTAGCATCCCTAGTAAGCAATCCAAACAATGGGGTGTTAATTTACTAAATTTCTTGATGAATCATCTATAATAACTAGCATGTCCTAAAAATCTTCTAACATTTTTTTGCTTATTTGATGTGGTTAGATACTTAATGATACTTATCTTTCTTGGGTCAACTTGAATTCTAGAAGGGGAGATGTGATGACCCAACACAATCCCTTCAGTCATAAGCATATAACACTTTTCATTTCTTAAATACAATTAGTGGTCCTAGTAATGTTGAAAAACTTTATCCATGATGGTAAGAGTTTCTTTAAATGTCTTCCCATAGATAGTGAAATAATCCATGTAGATTTCAACATAGTCATGGGAGAGATAAAAAATAATGCTCAAAATAGCCCCTTGAAAAGTAGTTGGGGCATTGTAAACACCAAATAGTAAGATTACATAAGCATAGGTTCCACAAGGACAAGTAAAAGTGGTTTTGTCTTGGTCTTATGTAGCTATTCATATATGATTATAACCATTATAGCTATCTAAGAAGGAAAAATACTTTATCCCTACTAATTTATCAAACACTTGATCAATAAATGGAAGTGAAAAGTGATCCTTCCTACTAGAAGCATTCAATTCTTGGTAGTCAACACAAATATGTCATTTTCCCCCTTTTTTAGGTACAATAACTAGGAGAGATACCCACTGGCTATCCGAAATGGGATAAAAAAATCTTACATCCAAGAGTTTTTGCAACTCAATTTTGATAATGTCTTTAACTATAGAATTCATTCATCATTAGGGTTGGTGAATAGGTTGCATTCTTATTTAATGTAAATATGATGCATGCATAAATATGTGGGTATTATTCTCATGTCATGGTAGTCCCAAGAAAATGATGTGTGATTTCTCAGCATTGTAAGTAACTAGTTTTTTTGCTGGGGTGTTAAATAAGTGTTGATGTTGAGTGGTTTATTTGGTAAAATTTCCACTTTATTTGTTAAAGAAAGCATGGTTTCTACATTTTCAATTAAAGGAGCATATCTACATTGATGGTGAATAAAATAATGGAATGTCCAAATATCTCTTGTAGTTTTATCAAGGTCTTTTTCAAGAAAAGTATTTTGAAGTGAGCATGGTGTACATTCCAACATGTTTGTGGCTATAAGATCTTATCGATAGGTGTTTTATAGGATACCAGTAAGGACAATGTCTTCTTCTTATGCCTAAAAAGTTGGACTTCAATCAATTATGTATAGAGTTTGAAAGGAGATATCTTCCTCAAATTTGTCAAACCAAGGAATTGGGCCATCATTCTAGGAAGGTTGGGCTGGTGGATAAAGAACTAATTTCTTGGTGTCATTTTCATTGGAAATTAACATTTTTTATGACCTACAACTAATAAAATCATCAACAGTATCTAACCATGAGTGGCCAAGGATGAGAGGATAACCTCTTAAATTACTTTTTGGTTATAGAATAATAAATTCTACTAGATATTACTAAGAATCCATAGTGATAACCAAGTCTTCAATAATCCTTTCAGGTTTAATAGTTGACCTATCAACCATCTATATGATGACAAGTGTTAGACAGAGAGTTGTAATTTATAGTTTCTACATGATCTCTATGGTCATCATGTTGATGGATGCACCCAATTTAATTAAACTATTAGAGATAGGTTGGCTATGGATGCTAACATTGACTACAAGACTTTCATGATTAGAGTATTTTATGGGAACTATGTTTCCCAACATAATATTCATTAGTTGGCCAATAACTTGGATTGTTTTAGGATCTTTCTTATTTTTTCTTGGTTTTTTAAAACATAGCTCTATAATAGATTTATTATAGATAGGAACTTATTTTATTTCTTGAAAGAGTGGAATTTTTATGCACACATTCTTGATTTATCCTAAGATAACAAATTCAGGTTCTAGTTCAGGATTTGATATGTTCAATCTCTCTAGAAAAGGAGGATTGTCAAAAAAAAAATTGATTTTCTAGTAGACTTGGCTTAGGATTGGCCATGGGTGGTTATGGATTAGTATGGAGTGGATCAGGTTATTCAAAATTTTTAGTGATTATGGGTGAGGTGGTTTGTGGAAGAATGCATCTTGAGTGAAGTTGGACTTGATTTATATCTAAGGTGTATGCTAGATATTACATTATTTTAGTGGATTGTGTTAGTTGAAATAACTTATTGCTAGGGTTGGGGATAGGTTTGTTGGGTAATTGATTGGTTCTAATATTTTTTTGAGTGTTTAACATTAAGGCATACTATTTTGGTTGTTAAATTTTTTGAGGAAATCCTTGATTAACTCTAAATTGTTGTTGTTATAGACTAGAGGGAAAGATCCATTGCTAATTTTAAAATTACCTGGGTTGAGGTTGTTGTCCATTATATTGTATCCATAACTAATTCTAGGGTAGCTACTAATTTTTTTGGGGCCAATTTTAGTTGGGCATATTCATCCAAGAACCATATTAAGGATTATTTTAGAATTAAGAATTTGTAAACATAGATTTTGATGGCATACCTAATCTTTACATCCATGTTTTTTGTTAATCCA
Source organism: Torreya grandis (assembly GCA_037957365.1). Lineage (NCBI taxonomy): Eukaryota > Viridiplantae > Streptophyta > Pinopsida > Cupressales > Taxaceae > Torreya > Torreya grandis. Next base: position 477,845 of record JARHVA010007366.1, read on the forward strand.
TGTAAAACACTTGATTTAGATCTCCTCCTATGACATGTAACTCAAATATTTTAGGATTCTCCTTATATATGATATATACTTGGGATTTCATAGAATGACATGTGCATTCTTCTTTCTTTTTTCACATTTAGGTTAATAGGTGACTAAGGCTTTTTCAAAATTTTCCTACTTCCTCTATATATGTAATGTATCAAGTTGCATAGCTAGGTGGATAATAATGTCCTAATTCATGTCCTATAGTAGGTTTCTAACTTAACCTTTAGATATTCCTACTACAGATGTTATAGGAAAGGTTTTACCCCTACTTTTATTCATGGTTAATCTAGGGTAGTTTATACATAGAACTATTAGTTCATTAAAGGATAGTGTAGAAGAATCACCACTAAACATTAAGTCTAGTGCCTCTAGAAAATCATCTCTATTCATTTGAACTTTTGTAAGCTAAGAATAAATCTTTCCATAGATTCCTCCAATGATTCATCATTAGCTTGTGTTATTCTGAATATGTCATCTCTCCTATAGTTTATACATCTACAATAGTCTTTGTATTTCATCATAAACATTTCCTTCATTTTTTCCCAAGTAGAAATTACATCCTTTCCAAGTCCCATGAACCATCTAAGTAATGCATATTTAAGTGTTGATATAAATAGCTTGAGTTTTTGAGCATCTTGATTATAATCATAGCTATAGTAGAAGATGTCAAACAAAAAATGAAATGTGTATGGATCCTCATATGCTTTTCCCCTAAAATTAGGGAGTTTAGAGTGAGTAATATTATTCATAGGTTAATTTACTTTAGGAGTAAGTATATTAAATTCAAAGGTAGTGGACTCATTGGTAGTGTTTTCTTCCTAAAGATTCTCCATGAATACTCTTTGTGTTGGTAGACTAGAAATTGTTGCCACCCACTTCTCAAAATTCCTATCAATTCTTCTACTTCTTGAGGTGTAGAAGATGGAGAGTTTATATTTTTTCTTAGTAATATATTCATTTTTATACAATGGGGATGGTTTATATATTTTAAAATATTTATCTTATGTCTTAGTAAAGAGTCTTTCTAAATTAGAAGATTTTATTGGTTTGGTATTCCTTCTAAGAGCAAGAATAACATTGAATGCCTCCTTAACAAATATATTTAGGTGATGAAGGAAAGTGAACTTTAGATTATTTATTATGAGGTGATAATGTGGGTATTCTCAATGGTGATACATGTGGGTCTCTTCCAGGGGTATGAACTTATTCAAATTATCTATCTTGTGATATCAACCTAGCCAAAATTTTCTCTTTTTCTACCTCTTCTATTAACAATTATGAGTGATCTTTAGGATTTTCTTAATGTTCCTCAATTTTTATAGTATGAATTTATAATCTTTCAAAAATGTTTGATAATTTAGGTATAAATATTCCTATATAGTCCCCTTCTCTTTGCATATATGTTATCCACTTTTTCTCTCTTTTTTTAGTTTTTGCCCACCCTACTTGCATAGGGTTAGTAATATGGGGGTTTTTGAAAATTTCCACTATTCTAATTTGAAAAAGGAAAATTTAAACTATAAAACTAGGAAATATTTAGTCTATAAAATAACAAGTTCTAAAAATTAGAAAAACAATAAATATCTAGAAATAATTGCTATAAATATTGAAGATTATAAGTGTGTGACACCCTTCCTTGACAATGGCATCAAAAATGATTAGCAGTAGATTCACAATAAAATATAATTATCTTGGTCTAAATTAAAAATAAGAGTTACCATATACTTGTATCTTCTACTTTCATTTAAATGGCAACCTGAGGATGTAAACTTGATAAGATGATGTCACTATATGTGCACACTAAATCTTATGATTTAACCTTCTACTGATTGTAATCTAAGATCCTAAAAATCATGTAAAAAATGAAATGATGCAATTAAAAACTCATACAATACTATGAATTAAATGATTACACTATTTTATATTTATAAGCTTCCTTAAAATAATTTTATGCAAAACTAGAAATCACACAATGCAAAAATAAAACACATGACATGTAAATGAACTAAATAACATGCTTAACTAATTAACAAGTTAGATTATTGATATAAGACATATAAAGGGTTCCCTTCCTCCTTTTTCCTTTAGCTTCAATCCTTCCTCTTATAATAATTAAATGGATTTAGAAATGATTATTCATATTAATCAAAATGCAATAAAAATTTATTGTACAGAAATTACAATAATTGTTGTCTTAAAAATATGCTTATGATATATTTCTCTAATTGATCTCTACTATGTCAACCCTATTATTACATATATATAAAATAGGGGATATTTTTTTATACAAAACAATATACATTACAAACTAAGAAACATTTGGCTATAGGATAATAGAAATTATTTCCTTCCACTAAGGTCATCGTTCATGTGAATCTTGCAATACTGCTTCAGGACAAATAAATTTGTATGAATCTTCAACCGAATCTTTATTATGATCCATGAATGTTATAGTTTCTTTGATTTGGTTTAATTAGGAATAAAATTTTATTTTTCCACAGTTTTATTCATATAATGGTTGTAGGATGTGTTCTCGTGGTGAAATCCCTTTGCTACAGGATGGTCCATGATATATACCTATTGCTTAAAAACATCTTTAAAATAGATTAAATAAAAAATCATCCTATAGTAATATATATATATATATATATATATATATATATATATATATATATATATATATATATATTATACTTGATTCCAAGATAAATTTCTAACTATTCAAATATTTTGAGCACATAATGTTATTTTAAAAATATGGTTGTTTGAGGATAAAAAATTGGAGGAAATTAATTAAAAATCATGATAAACAAGAAGGATGAGAATGGTAGATGAGGACAAAAACATGACAATTTTGGGGATCATCAATTATGATGGATAATAAGGGAGCGACTATGTAGGATGAGGGAGGGTGATGGTTAATGAGGGAGTGATTAGGGATGGTGAAGGATGATGATGAGGTATATATCTATAGATAGAGACTCATTTAATTTATTATATTAATAGATGAAAGAAATTATATGGGCACTCACTTATCCCTATCTATATTTGAGGAGGGTGAGGAGTGAAAAGGGTTTGAATTTACAATATTTTGAATTATATTCCTAATGAGGTTACTAATTTCTCCATCCTAATTCGTTAGATATGATTATGACCATAATGAATCAATAACATATCAATATCCCAAATATATATAGGGCATATTTCCTCTAAGTGAATATATCAATGTGAATCATGTCACATACATAATATGTTTGTATGATTTGATTATAAAAAATAGGTATGAACGATATGGTATCACCATATTTTATCAATGAATAATGACATGATCATGTGATCACCCCAAATTTATAGATATAAAGTTTCATTGACATTGATGTAGTATATAGTTTAATTGACACAATATATATTGACACCTTGATCCCACAAGTGGATTTACATATAAATTTAGAGTGAATAGATATAGAGGCCAAGTTTATTCAATGTTATCAATTATATCTAGTTCACTCTATCTATTAAACAATTATATCAATGATTGAATAAGTTTATCAATGAGCAATGCTACTAAATTACATACATAATATGTATGATAAGACCAAAGTGACCCAATGTTTATAATTATCGATATGGTATGAATTATTTGTGTGATACATTATGCATGCAATCAAAAATACATCATGTTTATAAATCAGTCCTACCTCAGAGAAGATAGAACATACCTACACTTCTAATTATGAATACATTTGTTAAGTAAAATCATGACTGATATGGGGATCTGCTAGACCTGATTAGGGGATCATTTATCATAATACACCATGCTAAGGAGGGTTTTAAAGCCTCCAATATAACATAGTCATGGAATAACCCTAAGGGGGTCCTAGGTTTTGATACTTCACCTATTCTAATAACAAGAAAATTAAATCTAATCTAGTGCTCACTAAAGATTGTGGCATAAAGTGGGGGTTAGAAACAATAAAACTAAACTTGTATAGAAAACATATACTCACATCAATGTATATGGAATCCTAATACATGGAATAAAATCATAAATTCATTATCTATCTACTCTTACAAAGGATAAATAAAGTTAGGAATACTTACCTTTGAAGATGAACCCACCAAGCCTCAATCTCTCCCTTGGCCAAGGTGATTTGCAAGAGGTTGTTGTCATATGTAAGGATGATAAAGACAAATCAGCTTTAAACTACACAACATATCGACGCATCCAAAATACTTATCCAAAAGATAATATATGTATCTCCAAATAAACTATGGAACCCTAAGCTTTACTTCTCAAGTAGAATGGTCAATAAGCATATGTTCATTCACACTTACTTCTTCACTTATTTCTTATCAAATGGCAGGAAATGAACTTGTATATATAGGTAGATATTTTCCTAAAACCTTACAAAAATATTGGCCGATAGGTTCAACCTAGTTGACCCAATACAATTCTATAAAATAATTCACTAGGTCTCGAGCTTGGTCAGTCAAAGGTCAAAATAGCTCTTGAGTGAAAATAACTTGAAAATATATAGGGTCAACCCTATATAGCTGACTAAAAAAATGAGATCAAGGTAAGGAAAAGGAAGATAAAATGTATCAAAAGTCTAGAATGGGTAAAAGAGAGAATAATAGGCTTAGGGAAAATGGTTTTAGGAGATAAATGTGTAGATAACAAGTGGCAAAATAGACAAAAATCTTATCAATAAATAATGGTCTACCCACTCCTTTCTTGGTACACCCTTTAATGCATACACTTAGAGAGATTGAGACTTGATGGGTTCTTGAAAGATATAAAGTTTTAGTAATCGATAAAAATATAAAAATATTATGTGTATATATACACCCCACTCACAGCTTATCATGTGTCATGTGAGTGTAACAGAGGATGGTGCTTCAAGAAATAGAACATGATAACACATAATGCTAATGCTAAGTAAAGTGAAGTAAGCAATAAATAAGATAAATGAAAGGATAAAATTGAGAAACACATACCTTTACTTACCTTAGTGTTGTAGATAAATAAGTAGACTACCAAAGAAGTGAAGGCATCTAATGTGAAGAACACTGGGTGAGCCTATAGAAGTTAGTGCAAAAAATAGCCAAAAATTGAAATTTTTGGAAGATAGGCATATGGTAGTGAAAATTGAGTTATTAGAGACATGAGTGTATTAGGAAAATTTGGAAAATATTAGGATTATTAAGGAAAGGATAGAATATTAAAGATAAATGAATGATAAAAGGATGGCAAATGAATGACAAATGATGGCAAATCAATGATAAATGATTACAAATAAATGACTAATGATTGAAAAAAACATTAAAGCATGCAAAATATATATGTCAAAATAGAATGTAGAACATACTAAAACACATTGGGAAGTATGTAAAACATGAATGGAAAAAAGAAAATATCAATGCAAGAAGACTTTAACAAAGATATGTAAGTGACAAGTAACTCTATATAAGATAGGCAAAAAGAAAAACATGAAAGACTAAAAATGTATTTGAAGATGTGAGACAAATATGAAGAAGGCATACATAAATATAAACATTTAATAATGGAAAATGTCATATGTAAGATAAGTGAAGTTCACAAAAATCAGGCAAGATCATGATAAATATATGAAAATTAGAAAGTTATTAGAAGATGAAAACTCACACTTAGTACTTGTTCTAAGATGCAATGTAAGAAAACATAACCACATAATGACATGATTAGGATGATAATGAGATGGTGTGGTAAATAAATGTTGTAAGGGTGTAATCCATAATTTCTCAAGCATGTTGTTTTGCTCTAAGGATAGATAAAATTGAAACAATGTAATGCTAGCATATTTTTAAGAGGTGAAGAAGAAGGAATAATAGAAGAGGGAAAATAGATTTGGAATCACAATTTGTCTATCAAGTGGGGAAATTAAATGGGTGAAGGGAAGAAATGAAGTAAAAATCAAGGTAGAGTACCTCTTTATTGAAGTCTAGACACTCAAATTAGGTTTGTCAAAACAAGAAGACTTTCAACCTTAAGGACTATGAAAAACTTCCCTTAGCCACACAAGTCTTAGATCAACAAATGTAGTTTATAGATCATCCCATGAAGTCTATATGCATGAAAATTAAAATGAACCTAGATTCCCATAATGTTTTCCCCATTCCTCAAGACCCCTTACAGATCCATCAGTTTACTATGAAGATTAGGTACTTGTATGAGAAATTAGGTAGCACCATATAGTTTTTTAAATTATCCTATTCCAATCTATTGGCCTATTGCACCTCAATGTACCTTGGCTCTATGTGAGGCCAACTATGGAGTTTGAGACTTGATTAGAGATAGAAGATGTGCTTGGAATCACATCTTTTGGATTGTTTTTGAATTTTAATATTTGTATGTGGCCTTTTAGATGTCATTGCATTTTATTTCAAATGATTTGTCTTTTGAATGTTTTTATGGCTTTTTTTAAATTCCTCTTCCATACAGATTTGAAAAAACAAACATGGGTGTTAAATATGACTTTCATTTGAATACTTTGGACTTGGTTGCTAAGAGAGAGAACTTTAAAGAGCATAGGGTCTAAGAGTCTTATAAATCTAGGTGAAATAAAAGTGTTATCTTGACTTCGACCTTGTTTTATCTAATGTGGAGTGAAAAGAAAGAAAATCAAGAGGAGTGACACATGGAAAAATTTTGAATTACTCTAAATTTTAAAAAAGTGTGACAATGGGAAAAAAAAAAGGATACATTGATAGAAAAGTGTGATTCCTTATCATAAAAATGAGGGAAGTGGAGGAAAACATGTTAACATAGATTGTTGTGTAAATTCCATCTATAAAAAGAAGAAAAAATTAAAGTTGAGAATAAGGATAAAAAACACACTTTATTATTTAAGGAATGATAAGATAGTAATTTTATGAGAAGGGTCAGGTCCTATCTATGGTCTTACACTACAACTCATAAAAGATAAACCCAAAAGGGATGAAAAAAGGTGTGTGAAACAATAAAATGAGAAAATAATAAAAGGTTGTATTTTGTGAGGATGTCCAAGTCCTATCCATGGTCTTACACTACAAAATCATAAAAGAGAAACCCATGAGGGTGAATGATAAATAAGGTAAAAAATAATAATAAAGCTACTAAGGTTAAGAATAACATAAAAAGACAAAAATAAAATAAATATATGGAGATAAAAATGAAATAAAATGCCAAATGTAATGTGTAATTAAACCAAATAAACCCAAGGTGAATAATGATGCTTATAAAGAGGAAATAAAAGAAATAAAGTACGCAAAAAAAATGAGACAAAAAATAACAAGATTTATGATAACATATGTATCAAATATGAGCATGTGAAATACAAGTCTATAAGTCTCAGAAGATTTCTTGAAGTTAAATGTGTTTGTTATTATGCATTGTAGAATAAGAGTGGGAATCACAATATACCTCAAAGGGTAATTGGATGTAGGTATGGGAATTTTAAGATGATATAAAGTCTAAAGGGACATTTGGATGGGCATATTAAGATGCCCCAACATGTGAGTTAGAGTGAGGTAACATTGAACCATGAAAATGATTTGTATTGGGTAGGTAGATACATTTGGATATTGGTAAATGTGTTAGTTTGTTAGATTTTAAGGAGGTTGAATTTGACACAAGATGTGTAGGAGAGGTATGAGGAGAAAAAGGAAGTGAAGGAGGACCATGTAAGATATTCTTTGGAGTAATAATTTGAACTAGGTACTCCTTTGGTTCATGTGACATAAGAGGTTGAGGTTCAATAGATGTAATGATATGTTTAAAGTTGTTCATGTTAGTTATCTTTTCCTTATTGGTGTAGGAAGAAGGATCAATTGTGGTTTGAATAAAATTAGTATATGAGTTATAGGAATGGGATAAAAAAAAATTATCATTAGGTAGCTGATTTTGATGTGATTATGGTTCTTGAGATTGAATTTGAGAAGATTGAAAATAGTCTTGATAACATTGTTTTGTGAGGGTATCAAGATTGAAATGTGGACCAAGCAAGGAATAAAGAAGAAATTAATGAATATTATGATAAGACTCATTAGAATGACCTATATTAGCATGCCACCAAAAAAAATTATTAATATTGTACCATTTTGGAGGAGGTTTGGAAGGATCAAAGCTTATGGGTTTAGAGCATGGTGATTTATTCTAAAGTTGTTTTAGAGTCAAGCCTAGTTGGGTTTGATTAAATTTTATTGAATTGAATGTTCTATTTTGAGGTTGGGGAGGCTTAGATGAGTCAATGTTATGATAAAATGATTCTAAATTTTCTTTAATAATTATTTTAGGTGTTTCAAATTGAATCATAACAAAGTATTTCCTTTGTAATTGGTCTAAGGCTTCATCTAAAGTTTTAGGTGAAAATATTTGAACTTTGTATTGAAGGGGAGGTTTAAGATCAGTAACAAATAGTTTTAAAATATTATCATCATTCATGTTATGGTATAATTTATGAGAGAGAGAGACTTCTATAATCTGAGGAAAGTGTGAGCAAATTCATTTGGAATTTGCTTGACATTAATGAAATGGCTAAGTTAATTTTTAGGAAGGTCATCATGTTGGAATTCCTTCAGTAGAGCATTGACTAAATCCTAGAGTTGTGAGATGGAATGTCTAGGAAGTTGGTTGCACCATTCAAGTGCATCACCAAAAAAGGTTTTGGCTAAGATATTGGTGGTAACAAAGGTGTTAGTTTAGACCCATTCCTTATAGATATTACTAAAATAATTAAGAAAGATAGTAGGGTCCTTAGTCCCATTATATATGATCGTAGGAGAAATGTTTCCAATATTTATGGATGCAATGAATGCGGATAAAGGTTCATTTTGAATATGTTGAAGCATTTGGTTAATCATTGGAGGTTGAGGGATGATATTCTCATTGGCATATCTAAGAGGAGGGACAAAATTTTGATTTGGTTGAGACATGATGACTTGATGTGGTTGACTAGTCATGTTTAATAAATATAGTTGCATGTTCATCATTTGAGGTTGATTGGTTATTTGTATGATGTTCATTTTCTATATGACTTGTGTTGAGTTATATCAATAGGTGGATTGGTGCTTATAGGAGGGGTATTAGTATTGATAGGAGGGGGATTATTTGATTTGGTAGGAGGATTAGGATGAATGACCTTAACTACATTACATGGTGTAGTGATTGGTTTTAGTTTAGGAGAAGAGGAAGGAAGGAAGTGAATAACTTCATCTGAAGTAATAAAATAAGTGAGGTTATTATCCAAATCCTTAATTATGTAATGTTCTTGACTAAAAAATGATAAAAATATGTCATCATGGTGAGATAAGACTAGATAGCCACACAAGGAAAAAGGGAGTGACAAAAAATTACATAGAGTTGATTGGGTTGACCTAATATAACAAACAAAGGTTGAAAAAGTGTACAAGTTCGATAGTATATGAGGAAAAAAAAATATATCTTATAATATATTATGTCGACTAAAATGACTATAAACTTAAACAAGAAAAAAATTACAAGTATCTAGGAAAGTAAGAAATGAATGGAATTAAACAATCAAGTGGATTAATGAGGTTGATCTAATTGAGGAAAACAACACAAAACCTTACACCAATTTTGGCTAATGTAAGTTTTTGTATTATAAAATAAAATTAAGCAAAAAGCAAGAAATCAACTTATAAAGTAAAAACTAACTAGATGGTCAACCTGAATGTTTGTTAGATTATTAGAATATGATTTTAAATGTGATAGGAAGTTGGATTTAAGCAAAGAACTATAAAGTAATCTAAGGATAGTTTCAGGATGTTTGGGATAAAAGGGATCTATATTTTTAATGGTACATGCTTGGTATTGGGACCTACCCCTTTACTTCACACACTATAGTGATAAGGGTGTTGGGTGATTATACTTGGCCAGAAAACCAAGTTGGCATCCCCTTTACTGATGAAATACAAATAGGTTGGTCTTGGGTAGATAATTGTTGAAGTGCATATTTAAGATTTTATGATTTGGTAGTGTGTGTGCATAAAATATAAAATAGTGAAACTAAATTTTATATGTAAAAACCACCTAATTAGACTATGTGATCTATTCTAAGCATGCAAGCAAAAAAAAATGAAAGTGTGAACTAATTACTAACATATAAAAGTTAATTCCAACTTTGAAACATGGTACAGTGTCACTATAGTCAATAGTGTATACATAGAATAAAAAATAGGTTTGATAGGGTCACCTCTATACTGTGGAAGCAAAGGTCTAAAATTGAACAAGGTCAACAGACTTGACCTAGTTATCCAAATAACATATAATATATAACTAGGTCAATAGTGTCGATCCAGTTGACTATACAAGGGTAATTTTAAAGACTACAAATTATGAAAAGAAAATGACTATAAGGAAAGAGAGAAAGGATAGAAATGAACCTTTGTGAGTCTAAAGATGTAGAGAAGTGAGATTTTTCTCAAAGAACCTTGAGAAATGCTTAAAAATTCTACTAACAGGGTTAACTGGGTTGATCTAGCTTTACAAAAGCATGTTGTTGAGTGCCTAAAATGTAGAAGGTTGACTAGGTCAACCTAGTATGTTAAACTGAGTGTCTAAAAGTGTATAGGGTCAATTGGGTTGACCTAGAATGTTTTTTGTACCTAATTAAAAATGTGCACAAATAAAATTGAGTCATCTTGATGTGACTATGTTTTAAAACTATGCACAAAAGTTAATACTATGTCAATGTAGTCGACCTAGTATGGCAAATATATGATAAAAATAAAAATAATGAAAAATAAGTGAATAAATATTACAAGGGTTAGTTCACATCAGGTTCACCTAAATTTATGCAATCATAAATTCATTATTTATATAAATCAATCCTATCTTGGAGAATATAAAATATACCTACACTTCTGATTGGAAATACATTTGTTAAGCAAGAGCATGAACAATATGGGGACCCACTAGACCTGATTAGGGGATCATTTATCATAATACACCATGATAAGGAGGGTTTAAAATCATCTATTCTAAGACAATCATTAAATAACCCTAATGGGGTCCTATATTTTGATATTTCACTTATTCTAATAACAAGAAAAATAAATCTAATCTAGTACTCACCAAAGCTTGTGGCACAAAGTGGGGGTTATAAATAATAAAACTAAACATGTGTTAAAAACATATACTCACATTAATGTATACAAAATCCTAATACATGGAAGAGAAGAATACATTCATTATCTATCTATCCTTTCAAAAGAGAAATAAAGTTAGGAATACTTACCTTTTAAGACAAACCCACTGAGTCTCAATCTCTCCCTTGGCCAAGGTGTTTTGCAAGAGGTTGGCATGGTATGTAAGGATGAAAAAGACAAATTATTTCTAATTATACAACCTATTGATGCATCCAAAAGACTTATCCACAAGACAAGATCCATATCTCTCTTAATAAAATGGTACCCTAAGCTTTACTTCTCAAATAAAATGGTTAAAAGGCAAATGTTCATTCATACTTACTTCTTCTTCACTTCTTTTTTATCAAATGGTGGGAAATGAAATTGTATATATAAGTGGATATTTCCATAAAACCTTCCAAAAATGTTATTCAATAGGGCCAAACTAATCAACCTAGTACAATTCTAAATAATAATTCACTAGGTCCTGAGCTAGGTCAGTCAAAGGTCAAAATACCTCCTGAGTGAAAATAACTTGAAACTATATAGGGTTGAACTAGTTGACCCTATATAAAAAAAAATGGGATTAATGTAAGGAAAAGGAAGATAAAATTTATCAAAATTCTGGAATGGGTACAACATATAAGAACAAGCTTAGGGTAAATGGTTTTAGGAGACAAGTGTGTAGATAATAAGTGGCAAAAAGGGACAATAATCCTGTGAAGCACCACTAGTCTACCCACCCCTTTCCTGGTGTACCCTTTAAGGCATACACTTAGATATATTGAGACCTGATAGGTTCTTGTAAGATATAAAGTGTCAGTAATCGATAAAAGTTTAAAAATATTATGTGTATACACATTACATATCTATACCATGGAATAAACTGATGTCATATTTATACATATTTCATGATGTTGATGTGATACATAATGAAATCTAGGTGTGGTTAACATGATGTGATGGTTAATTCGTTCCCTATTAATATGATATTTGGTTTCAACTACTTGACATCATTGAATGGACTTCATTATGTATGGGTTACATTAGTATGGTGGGCCCATTATTTGCATTTGCATTGGTTATAAGTGGATATAATGTTTTGTGTCACTTTTGGCCTATAATGAACTTTATTTCAAGTAAATTAACATGAATGGATGGTTGGGTGTGCATGGGTCACCAATGTAACCTATGCTTTCCCATGCACACCACTTTAACATGAATTCAAATTGAATTCGATTGACCATGTCTATATGTGGCCTAGATTATCCTTATTTTCCATAGTCATAAATGATTATGGTGTTGTTACTTCACTTTTTTACCCATAATGAACCTAATCATAAGTTGAATTAAAATATAGGAGTGGTTGGGTGTGTGTTGGTTTGTAAAATTTGATTTTGACAAACCTATGACTCCTATAAATGCTAGAAAGCAATTTGGAAGGTTTAAAAACCTAAAAAATGACTAAATTTACCCAAAATATATATCAATAATGAAATTTATGTCCTAAAATTCCTAGTTTCAAAATAGAAACTATCTTCCCTAGTACTAACCAAATTGGATTTTGAAAAACTATCTTCCACATAATAAGGTGTGTATCTGTGAGACCAATGTTATTAGATGCAAAGTTACCCTAATTTTTTATATTTACTAAAATAAATTTAAATTATAAGATTACATTTATATTGTATATAAATGTAACCTTATACTTTAACATTTATTTTAGTAAATGATCCCCCTCCTCCCATCTACTAATACATCCCCCTTTTAAAATTTATCCACTCATGAATTAATTGGACCATAACACATACATTTTATAACATGTACATGTTATAGTGTGTATGCACTTTGGTTGTTTTCAATTTCAAATGCGTACATTTTTTTCAATTTGAATTTATGTAAACAATAACTCATACGTGCTCAAATGTGTACATGTTATAATGCATATGCATTAGAATGTTTATGCATTATATCCCATAAGTGTTATATCCCATACATTATATGGTGAGTTTTAATTCAAAAACTAAGGCTTTTAGCTTAGAAATGGATTGGATTTTTAATCCAGAGGCTTGGACCTATTAACACGTAGTTGAATCTAAGAGTATTGATAAAAATAAAAAAATAAAATTCCATCACCAGAAACACTATGAATTTCAATGATCCAGTTCATAAAATTATTTCCACGATTATGATCACACTCTTCCCTTTCCAAACATAATTTTTTTTTTAATTTTTAGACTATTTTAAGGTTTCTATCTATGTTTATTTCTATTTCTAACTTAGATTTTTTAGGCCACTACATGCTGCAAATATACATGCCTATATATGTTTGAATACATATATATATATATATATATATATATATATATATATATATATATATATATATATATATATATATATATATATATAATCCAAATTCAAAAAATATATATATGGTTACAAACTAGGCCTAATTCTACACACATTTAGGAAATAAAAAACTAGTTTTTGTTTTTTACGTAATTGGGGGGGCACATGATAGGCGTGTAGTTATCACTTTTTTCATTTGTTAGGATATATATAATTTTAAAATTAATTAAAAATAATAATTTAAAAGTTATTAAAAATATGTGTTACAAATTAGATGATCTTATCTAATGTTTCCCAAAATTATTTTAAACAATAGTAAACGATGCTCAAAAAATGAGGGGTTGCATGATCAGTTATCTACTCTATTTTCATAAAAAATAGGAATTCATATTAAAATTTTAGATGTTTGATTGGTTATAATTAACCATTTTTTTAAAAAAAATAATGTTTTATAAACTAGACTCAAAATTTTACAATTCATGTTCTTGTACCATCCTCAAATTTTGAGTGTATCCATCTCAAATTCTCTATACAAGTTCAAATTTCTCAATTTTTTAGGAAAAACATGTCCATGGGTAGGCCCCTTTTTGTCCCCAACTTTGTGCACTTACCTTATGTGTAAAATATTATTATCCTACCTTATTTCAATATGCTTATAAATTAGTGATGTCATGTATGTCATGTTATCTTTTCACTATCAGAAATATCTTACCAAATATGCCTTTAAATCTTTGTATACCCAAGAAACCTTTCTTTAAATGAGGTATTAATTTTATATCTGAAATCCATCTTCTATATTTAGGTAGAAATATGTAAATTTCAATTACTACTAATTACTTTACTAATGGCCTATAGTTGAAGCATTAATAAGTTTTATCACTTTTGAAGTGATATCATTTTTAGAGAATTAGATTTATTCAATATTTGGCATTCCTTATGAAATAATTAATGATAATGGACCTCATTTTATTTCTAATGAATATTTGTTTTTAGGATATTATTTAATCATTTAAAATCATTATTAAAATTAATACCCTCAAAGGGAATTAAAAAATAGAATCTACAAACAAATATTTGGTTTTTATTATGAAAAATATAGTATGTGAAAATAAAAGGTAATGGCATATAATATTTTTTAAGTTTTATGAGTTGATCATAAAATGGTGAAAGATACAATAGGGTATTGTCTATTTATTTTATCTTATGGATTTTAATCCACCTTACTAATCAAGTTAAAAATCACTTTAACCAAAACTATTCTTCAATATCTCATTAAAGATATTAATGATGTAAAACAAAATTAAAATGGCCTTTTATATCTAGACTAAACTAAAGAAATAGACCTAAAAAACTAGAAAGGTTTAAGAAAAAAAATTATAAAAATAAAAAAGAAAATTTATAAAAATATTTTTAAGGTTGTATATTTAGTTTTATATTGGAATAAATCCCATTAAAAACTAAGGAAACTATAGTCATCTGAAATGTAATTTTAGTTCAATGATTGTCATTTGAGAACACATTATCCTTAGCTTATCCTTAGACCTATCTTAGGGATTCTCTTGATCACTTTCATCTTTTATGTGAGTCTAACCCATTCTAAAATATACTAAAAGTAGCATTGAGCCTTCACATAGGCACCCATGTCTCTTTTTCATCTGTTCTTACCACTTCAACATTCACACATCCCTTTGGATAGTAGCACACATCGCAATTGGCAAAGGGGCAGTGATAATGTACCCTATCTCTTTTCACCCACAACATATATATTTATGTTTATAAAATCACCTTAGGGTTATCCTAGACCCATTTCATGTCCTTGCAAGCACCTGAATGATATATATACCACTTTCATTCATTTATCCCTTGGATAGAAATAAGATTCAAACACTTACAAAAAAACTTAGAAATAGGTGTACAAATCAAGGTCATTGATCCTTATTCTACCCTGCTTATGCATATACCCATATACAGTATCCTAGAGCTCACATTACTTAGATTTATAGTCTCAATTCACACATTAATAACTCAAATTGACACTCATGCTAGCATTTACTTACACTTGCACCAATACTTAGATTGGGAGAACTAAATCAAGCTTGATCCCATTTTGAGGTATTGATATGTAGGAAATGCTCAACACATGGGTTATTGAGGTCACATCTATCCTATCCTAATAACACCACTCTTTTTCTACTTTTACTCCTCAAATAACCTAAAAAACATGGAGGTTTAGGGTTTTACACTAGAATCAATCAAAATAGGAAACAGGGAATCATTTAACATCCAATAACATAGGCATAGAATTTTTAGAACCAGTGAAGATCCACCCAAGAATTCATTATCTCTACTAAACAAGGACATTAGTGTGGCATAAGGGACACTAACATGGTGAACTATTGACCATAGGACTGTGATACTATCCAAGAGGGTCTTTTATGCTTGTTTCATGTTTGTGACACCTTTCACTATCCCTACATTAGTTTTCATCCCTCCACTCATTCATCTCAATAAATTTTCTAAGTATCTCTTTTGTAATTTATTATTATTTATAGGTTAAGAAAACAATTCAATTATTATACAAATTAGTGGTTGTTGATATTGTTGAATTTATTCCCTAATTTATTATTCCATTACTTTAACAACTTAGGGTTTTACATTCCATAACTCCATTAAAATTTAAATCACTTGATGAACTTGATGTACTTAAAATAACATCAAAACTCTAACCTTAGATGCTCTTAGAGTTTGTATCCTTCTATTTTATGCTCAAAAATTCATTTTAACATCTTAGATCTGATTCATTATTCTATTTCTACAATCTTTCAAAGATTTAATTTCTTAAAAGGTTCAAAAGGTAAAACTTTTTGTTTTCTTACTTCCCAACCTACAATGGTAGAATTTAATAACCAATTTGATGAGAATGATAAGAGACAATTGCAATATTTCATTTCTAAACATTTTAATATGTAAGATGACCTTATCCATATTATTCAAGAAGAGCTCCTAAAATCCATTATAGGTCAATCCTTTAAGCCCATAGATGTTAATATTATTACTCCTACTATTGGGGAAAATCAAATTCTACAAAAACATGATACAACTAGCCAACTATCATCAGTGGCAACACCTCTTATAAATAATACACATCCCTCCTATTTATATGTACAATCCCTTAGGCAAGAGATCCATTCTCTATGGTCTAATGTATTGTATCTTCACCAGGGTGATACTAGACCATCTCATGCCTTGGACTCCCATGTTCTCCTACATACATATTTAGCACATAATATAGTATTAAATATTTTTCCCTCCAAATTTATGGCACCCCATATTACTTTGTATGATGGTAAAGGTGACCCAAAGCATCATTGACATGTTTTTAATGTAGCATGTTTGGATTATGTGTCTAATGATTGGCTATTGACTAAGTTGTTCTCATACAATTTAAAAGACTATGAATTACAATAGTTCTATGATATTATTAATCATTCAATTATATAATTTAATCCACTAGCATATATGGTTTCGACACACTTTAATCAACATCAGTGACAAGATTTCATAGGCTCAAGTTGCACAACTCAAGCAAAAATACAATGAGCCAATAGTTAAATATATCTTGTGATATAAAAATATATTATCAATTATGACTATCCCCATGTCAAAGAGAGAACTCCATGATATATTCTAGATGATTTTATTACCAACATTACATGAATCTATACTATTCATAATGTTTCCATCATTCATATATATATGCTATACAATGAAATAATGAGAAGTCAAGCTTCTCTCCATGGGTAAATTAAAGTACGTAATTAGATCAAATTAAAATAATAATAGTTACAATAAACACCAATGTAAGGTGAGGCCCACTAAAAACAAGAATGAGTAAAAAATATTAGTTAATGTAGCCTCAAATCTATCTCTTCACATGGTTTTATCAGCTCATCCAAGGAGACCTTTCACAAATATTCTTCAATCACTAGCACATGTTCTCCAACAACTCTAGGAATGTAAAATCATATCTCTCCCTCCCATAAAAGAGGTTTATATAACTAGGCCTCTTCTAAATAATTATGATTCTAATGCATTTTTATGATTATCACATGGCACTAGTCTATACTAAAAACAAATGCATCAACTTATGACATAAGATACAAGATTTGATATATGTTAATAGCATTTATGTGAGAACTTCTATATAGGCACCATGAGAATAACCAATGGAAGCAAAAGCAATGAAAATATTTTGTTATCCATTTCCAAATCATATATCTAATGAGGTACTTCAGGTGTTTGTTATACTTATCAGGCACATCCACCACCAAAATCTTATCATATTAATATGATGGACACACCCTATAAATAATATCATTAGTGTGTATCATACTATAGTGACAAATATACCTCTCATCACTTTATTATAGCAAGAGAACATCAATGGTGACTCAGATTTATATGCACTCTTTATACGAGTTTACATTGATCATAATCTATTTAGAGTGTCATGGTTGATAATGGGTCAAGTATTAATATGTGTACTATTACACTTATGCATCACTTGGGTTATTCAAAGTAGGATATTTCTCTAATAGACACATTTATTCATGGCTTTAGTGGCCATATTTAGAGCTCCATTAGGGAGATCATACTTCCATTACAGGTTTGTCCTACACATGTGGCCACCATATTCTTTATTGTACCTAGTATTGGCACATTCTATATGATAAGGACTATTTAATATCATTTATATGTATGCCCTCAAATTGAACTAGAGATAATTTTAGACAAATAATATTTTCCATTGATTTTAGATAAACTGGACTAGTAGTATGGTAATAATTTGGATCTATTCCCTATATATTTTATTTTAGATAATTTTGAAATAGAAAATTTTGAATAATTTAGACTTATTTTTTATATTTGTTTTTATAGTTGGACTAGTAACAAGTCCAAATTATTTGAAATGGTCTATTGTTATTGGGTAGGCCTTGGATATAGCAACTGTGAGCCATTCCATCCACCATACATAGATTTATTAAGTATATAAATTATGATAAGCTAGTTACAATCAAGGGCCTTCCATATGAGTATCTTTTACCTATTCCATAGCTAATTAAATAGTATCCACCAATCACAACTCCACAAATATCTTCCATTAGCAGACCTTAAATAATAATTGAGCCACCAATACAAGTGAGGTCTAATTCTATAACATTACCATGTACACATGATTTCCCATGAATACCTTTATTAGAGAGACCCATGTATCATAGACATGTAATGGATTCTATAAATCCTCTCTCTACCCCATTACCATCTAAATCAGTGTTACATCATAGAACACCCACTCTAGTCATAACATCTACTAGATGGGTCCCCAAGAACTCCAAAGTTCACAAGCCTATTCAATTAGCTACATATATTCATAGCCCCACTCCATAGGTAGTTTTAGCTATAGATTACTTAGTAAATCTGATTCATATATATTAGATACCACTTTTCATAGCATGTGTGGTCACTCTTCCTTTATTTAATATAGGACACCTTGATAGTGAGTATCTTGCAAGACTCATTAGTTATTATCTTCCTTGTTACTTGTATATAGTCCATTTTTCATATTGCTTGTACATAGCTTATACCTAAAAAATAAATAAACATTCAAATATTATGTAGAAAAGATAAATTTCAGATTTTATGCATTTCCATGTTTACATGCCTTCTATTTTCTAGTTACTACATTTTTTATCTATGCTAGTATAGATATTTTTATCATATATACATACTTCATTTTTTATTTTCAAGTGTTCATGATTAATAAAAGACCCAAGTCCTCTACACATATCCATATTTACTATTATTCACCTATTGGGGGTACATATACATAGATTTAGCATTGATACATTTTCCCACTAGGGCATCATACTACACATCTTCTGGTTTTCTATGTTATATCTTTTTATACTCCACATCACAGATTTAGCATTGATTGTATCTTGATATTGATCATCCTGAACTACATAGATTTTTTATTGAATACTACTAATATAGACTCAACTTATGTGAATATTTTTTTTATGGATTTGTACCACAAGATTATGCATACTTTCATTTCTAAGATTTACTAGTTTAGATTTGATTTTTATCTTTGTTTCTACATCTAATTGATGTAATTTAAATATGCCATTGTTCTATGGATCTAAACTAATTACTTTCATTGTGTGTATCCTCTGGACATGTGACCATTTCCTTGTGTGTGCTTATTGGTTATGTGTGTAGACATTTGAACATGTCCTTCCATATGGCTCTAATCTAACCTTGCTTTATCTTTTTGTAAATGGGAATTTGAACATGTATTTGTATGTATTACTTTCTCAAACTTAGATACTTGTGCCCATGTCACTTGTATTATGTCCCCTTGGCCTACTTTGTATTCCTTATTTGTTTGTATGTATGCTTTTATATCATGGCCATGACACTTGTCTCTTTCTTGTTTCTTGTCCACGCAGTTTGTGATGCCATGAGGGACCTCATGAATCTCCCCTTCCTCCTTAGGTGCCTTTATGGACATCATGCCCCATCCCTTTAGGTAGTTACTTAGATTATACTTAGATTTTATATTCATATACATGCTTACATTAGTTTATCTATCTTGGAAAACTTTTGAATACTAGATTAATATATATTGCACATTAAAAACTTATGCTCAAACTATATTACATGTTGATGTCATGTATACACATTATATAGGTTGATCACATATATTTTCCATATTTTCAACCTAACACACATGATGCATAGATTTTATTTTGATGATAGTTATTATAAAGGTTCAAAAACTCCCCTAAAAAGAGGGGGAATTCATAAGGGTTTTTCATAGAGATCAAGCCATCCTAGTGCACTCAAAACATAGTTTTTAGCATATAAACATAGATTACAAAGCACAAACTTAGGAAAACATAGTGAAAAATAGTCACATATAGATGAATCTTAATTTTTCATAGAAAATAACATATTTGGTCAAAATCATGGCACAGAGGACACTATCATAGTGAACTATTGACTAGGGGACTATGCTACTATCTAATAGTCCCAAAAAAATAAAATTATGAAATTATTAAAAAGGTGCATTAGTTATAGTTTAGATTTGCATAGTCTCAATCACAGATTATCAGACAAGTTTAATATATGTTCAATTTTTACATAGGTTTTCTCATATTGAGGGCATTATGTATGGCATGATCACTTTTGTTTCAATTTTAGATACTCAGACATAGATTATTATGAATTAGTCTATAATCCATATACATATATATTATATTTCAAAACATTTTCTTATAATGGTTTTTCCATGTCATTCTCCACATTATTAATCTAGACACCATTTGAACTAGTTTTTCACCAGGTTTACACTAGATTTATCCCTCATTCTATCTATAGTGATTAGAATTACTAAGTGACACCTAATTTTTTTTACATTTTAGAGTTCCTAAGTGGCCTTTGATCCATTTTACATTTTAGAGTTTTTGAGTGGACCCAGAGCCATCTTACATAGTTTTAGTTACATCACATAGTTTTAATTTCATATGCATCTACTACACATGGGTAGGTAATGATGGAGTCATATCCTACTTGAGTTCTTAATAAATATATATGATAGGGTTGGAAAAGCCATCAATCCAATCCAAGTTATTTACAAATTATGATCCACTGATCAAGGGTGGATAATAATGGAGTCAAGGCCATATTAAGTTATTGAGCCACCCACACATGAGGATTGGGAAATCCATCATCTTAGTCCAATTTATTCACCTTTTGATCACCATTTACACACACACATAGGATGTCACTAGGGTTTTCCATTGGTTTTCATACCCAATGAGGTGTATTCATTCCTTTCCTCTTTATTTCATTTCTTTACTCAGTTTTGTCTTTGCTTTAGATATTTCTTAAGGTAAGGACTAATTCATTAATTTTCATTCATAATGCATGCAATATATCATTCTTCATAGACTCAAACCTAGATTCATGGGCTTCACCTCATAGGTAAGTCCATGTACATCTCTTTTTCCTTTACTCTAATCATTTCACTTTAATGAATTTATATAATAAAGGGAGGGGGTTCACTTTAGACCACATTATCCTTAGCTTCTCCCTAGAACTATCTTAGGGCATCTCTTGATCACTTTCCATATTTTTTTCAAGTCCAACCCATTCTTAGATATACCAAAAATATAAATGAACCTTCACTTAGGCACCCATGTTTATTTTTCACCCATTCCTACCACTTAGATATTAGCATGACCCTTTGGATTGTAGAGCACTATACTATTAGCAAAGGGATAGTGTTAATTCCACCTATCTCTTTTCAACCCCAATGAATATCTTTTCATTTCTCAAATCACCTTAGGGTTGACCTAGACCCATGTCATGTCTCGACAAGCATGCCAATGATATAAATAGACCATTTTCATTCATTTATCCCCTAGATGTAAATTAGATTTAAATACTCAAAAATAAACTTATAAATAGTTGTGAAAATCAAGTTCATTGATCCTTATTCTAACCTACTTCTATATACACCCATCTACAACAACCCAGAGCTCATATTACTTAGATTTCCAATCTCAAGTCACACTCAAAGCACTCAAACTAACACTCATACTAGCATTCACTTGAAATTGCACCACCACTTAGATTAGTAGGACTACATCAAGATTTATCCCCTTTTGATGTATTGGTATATATGAAATACTCAACAAATGGGGTGTTGAGGTCACGTCCATCCTAACCTACTAACACCAATCTTATTCTACTTGTGATATTCAAATACCCTAACAAACATGGAGGCTTAGGATTTCACATTAAAATAATTTAAACTAGGGAATAGAGAATGATTCAACATTCAATCACATAAGCATGAGCTTTTTAGAACCAAGCAAAGGTCCACATAGGAATTCATTATCTCTACTTCATAGGGAGATTAGTGCATCATAAGGGACACTAGTGTGGTACACTATTGATTAAAGGAATGTGCTACTATATAAGAGGGTTTATGATGGTTTTTTATTATTAGTGACACCTTGCACTATCCCTACACTAATTATTATCCCTACACTTGTATATCTCAATTAGTTTCCCAGGTAAATACCTCTTTTATAATTTATTGTTATTTATAGACTAAGTAAATAATTGAAGTATTATAAAAAAATATTAGTTGTTGATATTACTATATTTATTCCTATTTATTATTCCAAGACCTTAGGGTTTTACATTCCATAATTTACTTAAAAGTTAAATTATAAACGTCATAAATTTGATTCATTATGGTTTGGGCCATACAAGATAGTTGTTCTTGGTAACAATTATTTCCACTTATAGGACATATATGGAAATTGGCTACATCATTTAGTCAATGGTCATCATCTAAAAAAATTCTTTAATTAATTTCCCTTTCTTTGTTTGTTTGCTTCTTGTTGTTATTTTTTTTTCCTATTTGTTTTCTCTTTTTAATTGCTTTTGTTTCTTCATTTTGGTTTATGTCTAGCTTTATTGTTAGTGAACTTACGAAGTATGAATCATTATGAAGAAGAAGGAAATGAATTTTTTGAATATATTGTAAGTATTACTTATTAAAGGTTTCAATATTCTATTAATTCTAGATTAATCTTTTATAATCAATCAAGTACTCATAAATATTATTGTTATAAGCATTAATTATTTTTAGAATTGACATTTTAAGGATAATACAATAATTTTCAAACTTCCCTATTATATTTTCATATTATTTTATCCATTCTAGCCAAATAATATATCTCTTAAATGTGAAAAATATGTTGAAGGGGTTCATACTTAGATGCTTAGGAAAAAGTTAACTTGGATTGCATTATTAAGTTCTAAAATTCACATTTTGATTAGAACCCAATTTCATATATGAAAATGCATATCAAGGTTTCTAGTGTTATAGAAAATTATATTACTCCTCTTTTTAACTTTTAATTTTATAAAATTATCACATATTATGGTTTACACCATAAAATCTAAAGTTGCACTGGTAGAGGCCAACTTGTTTGCATACACCTAATAATTATTTCTTATGTATGTGATTACATATGATATATTGTTATGTTAATTGATTTTAAACATTCATAACATTATTCAATTAAATCATATATGAAATAATGTTTAACCCTAAATTGATATGGTTCAATATATTATAGGATTAAGAATATATAAATGAATAAGCATAATGGTGATAAATAGATATGTAGTAGGCCAATTAATTTGAAAACTCGGATAAATAATGTTCTAAATTTAAGATGTGTTAAAAATAGAAAATGTATTTATCAATTGATATTGTAATGAATTAGAAACAAGAGTAATTAGTTATTTTATTATGCATGTGTAGATTTAATATGGAATAGGCTAAAAATAGACTGAATATAGATTCTAGGTTAATCATCAGATTCTATAAATTTTCATTTTATGGCCTCAAACACTTGCATCAAACCTAGATAGTTGTGTCAACATTGGTGTTTGAGTTAGACATAGGTGTCTAGTAAAAAATATTAACTAGATCTGAGTGTGACCACCTAAACTCTTCTAGGTTTTTTATCCTTTGCTTTTGTGTATTCAAATCTCATGCACAAATTATCACTCTTTGTCAAATTATCAAAACCTAACTTCCTCACCTTTGGAGTGACTATGGTAAAAATGGGTTAGTGGGAATACAGTGTTGAGTCTACCCAATAACCCATATGTCAATGGGTGTTTCTTACATATACAATATTTAGAAGAAGGATTCAAACTTATTTAGTTCTTCCCTATATATTGGCTTGTGTGGGTTTCAAGATGAAACATGTGATAAGAAATTACATAGAGTGATCTAGCTTGTAACTTTGCAACTATGGCTCATTGAATGTTCCTTTAGTATATCATACCTATATATGGGTTATCCCTATGAATAATATTGAAATATGAAATAATAGGGAAGTTTTTCTCACTTGAATGTTTGATTTAATGATTTTGGTAAGTTATCTTTTGAGTTTCTAGGTCTATGCTAGGAGGGGAATGAATGAGGGTTGATTTTGCATTTATGTATGTGTGTGTGTGTGTATATATATATATATATATATATATATATATATATATATATATATATATATATATGTATATATATATATATATATATATATATATGTATATGTATATATATATATATATGTATATGTATATATATATATATATATATATATGTATATATATATATATATGTATATATATATATGTATATATATATATATATGTATATATATATATATATGTATATATATATATATATGTATATATATATATATGTATATATATATATGTATATATATATATGTATATATATATATATATGTGTGTGTGTGTGTATATATATATATATGTATATATATATATATATATATGTATATATATATATATGTATATATATATATATATGTATATATATGTGTATATATATATATATATATGTATATATATGTGTATATATATATATATATATATATATATATATATATATATATATATATATATATATATCCATTGTCAAAATATTTTGCATTGAATAACTTAGTTGACCATAAGAATACACATAATTATAAATTTTATTAATTTAGGGCACTAGACACTTAGCTTGGTATATAACACTAGTGTCTATGTAGGCATCAGGATAGGATACAAGTGTCTAGGAAGATGAAAAATAGGTATAGGTCTTAAAATTGTAAAGGATGATAATAAGTAGGTTTATATCAGTTTACAAATTATAGAAGGTTAGGTCATTAGAATAACATATGGTCAAACTAAGAGATAAATAATAGGCACAAGAGAAAGCAAATGTGAGGCTTTTAGTAGTAATGTCTTATAACTAAAGGGTAAAACCATGAGAAGTATTTTCAAAGTATACAAGACTTATGTGCTATATAATTTATATTTAGTGTATAAATTTTCCCCCACTTTAATCTAGTAATGAAATTCATTGTTTAAAATGAAAATAATGTGTACCTAGATGTGTATAACACACTGTTTCTTTATGTAAGTCTAAATTGAGTGCTTTGTTGGTTATTGATCTACAACCAAGAGCATGTTACAACATATAATCAGTGCATATAATCTAGAATTTAAATAAATTGAATTACTTGAAAGCAAATATAACAAGGTTAGGATTACACTTTTGTATCTATGTAACCATCTTGCCTTTTGGTAATTTGATTTGGAGAGACTATTCAATATAAAGTATTGCAGTTGAGATTAAGATAGTTTTAAAACCTTTAAGTGCATATATATAGATAGATTGGAGGAAAATTTTCCCTTGACCTTGGAGAAAAGATGAGTTTCCACTTGATATATGAGATTAGCTCAACCGTGCATCCCAATCATACTTATAACCTAATGAGCATAAGTGATCAAAGTCAACTCACATTATAAATGTAGTGAGGGTGGATGATTTAATCACTCTATCATAGAACTTGGTAATATTGAGTGATGTAATCATCTCAACCTTGACAAAAATGAACCAATTATTTTAGTAGATTGGCTTAATAACATTCTATCAAAATCCATCTTGATGTATGTTGAATTTCATAGAAGTGTTTGAAATCTAAAATCTAGTTTGATTTTTACCATTTAAGATGATATTTTATATGGCATATGCACCTCATATATGTCTCAATCTAAAACCTAGGTATATTAATGGTACCAATGTATATAATGATGCCATAAATGTTTATTTGAATCATATAACTATGCAATTTGGTTGATTTGAAGTATGGAAGACATGTTACCATGACATGCCCTTGTTGATATGCCCCTCTTTTTAAGGTTAGGGAAGTTAGAAACTAGTAGTTACCTTACCTTAATACAATAATATAATTATGTATGGATCATGTTGGATATAGGATTAGTATGTCTATGTAGATATATAAATGAGGTACATATTATGTGATCACATCAAGTCCTAATATGCATGATCTAGAGGTCATTTTTAGGTGTCATAAGTTCCCAAGATCTCCCAAAACTAGTATATTACCAAAGATAATTTTGAGAGATTTCCAATGCCTATTTGAATGTGTAAAATGGACATCATATGCTCTAGATATCATTGATCAAAGTTTATATCAAAAAAATGGTCAACAGTGACATGGATGGTTGACAAGTGGACCAATCAACATGTGACATGTGGTAGTACAATGATAAAAGTGTGTTTGGTTTTTGTCTCTAGTCTTCAAAACTCATGTTTGAATAAATGGACCTCACTATTTACTGGCTAGTGACCCTCAGCTAGGGTTGACACACTCTTTTTTTGGAGGGGTGCCTGTGCCTCCATTACTTCATGTTATCATTGTTATGTTTTTTCATATATATGCCTATATGTTGTTTACATGCTACATATGGGACTAATAATCCTAAATTATTA
The DNA here is from genome assembly GCA_037957365.1 of Torreya grandis. Taxonomy (NCBI): domain Eukaryota; kingdom Viridiplantae; phylum Streptophyta; class Pinopsida; order Cupressales; family Taxaceae; genus Torreya; species Torreya grandis. The sequence goes on from JARHVA010007366.1 coordinate 504,864, forward strand.
AACTATGTAGATATGAAGCTTGAGATTACTCATGCTATCTCAAGATTAGTTTACCATCTCATAAACCAAATCGTAGTTAGTTTTACAACAATCTAAACCTAGTCCATATCCAATCTTTAATCTTCTAAACTATCCCAACTCACAGGCAGTTCTAACAAGCCCACATCAACCTTGGCTAAAGTTTGGTTGAATCTAATTACCAATCGATCCAAGAAAAATGGATCAATATGTGGATAAATACATGAGTTACATATTCATTATAAGGCTATTTGAATCCTTTATTATATTTAATCCTTATGAGTGTGGGATATTTATCCATGAATGGGTAACTGCATGGTTATGTGGTCAAAACAAACAAACCAACCATGGGATTTGAACCCATAACCCATGGTAAAAGGTTAGGAAACATTACCAATCCATCATACACTTTTAAGTGTTATAAAAGGCATGAAATTTTATTTGTATAAGGTAATTAAAATGTCTATGTAAAAACTTATAAGGAGTAGTTTGTATAAGTTAGCATTTTGACCAATCTATAGGCATTTTCAGATCTCAAAGTAAACTAGAAAGTTGTTCAAAATTTTGAGATGCTCTAATTGGTATTTTTGTGTTCATAATTTAGTGTTATTTTGACATATTTTGAATCATTTTAAGTGATGTTTTGATGTAGAATACTGGGAAATTAATTGTGAAAATGCTACAAGAAGTTGGATTGGCATTGTTGAGTGTGATCAAATTCTTTCAGAGGTATGTTGGAATATTTTTGTAGGTATTTTAATTCCATTATGTTATTTTGAGTTGTATTATTACTTACAAATATATTTTTAATGGATCATATTATTATTTAGTAATCCCAAAGTTGTAGCCCATTTGGGTGAACTCCGTAAACAACCCTGGTATCTTTATATTCTAGTTTAAATTTAGTTTTTCTATAGATTTTAATCAGCTATTAAATATTTGGATGCAATTCAGTTAAAATATGACACTTATAGGAAATCATATAAATGGATATTGATAATTTTGGATTGTATTTGGAATGAATGAGTTTTCAAACACTCATAATATATTTTAATCCACGTTAAACATATTAAGATTCAGTTTGATCATTTATTAAATATCTATTTATAAATTTTTTGAAGACACTAAGGGGTAAACATGGTTTACGGATTAATACATGATGTGAATACTGAAAACATCTAGATATTAATAATATAAGATCAAAACTCAATCAAGAACAAACATAAGATAACTTAAAAGAAAATAAAAAGATAATGGTCTAAGGAGACCTCAGATAAGGGGCATTTCCAAATGCCACACAATTAAAGGGACATGACTTAGTAAAATTTACACAAATCATAGAAAGACATGTCCAAATGTCCACATATAATACCTATGACATATGAAAATGTCACAATAGGTAAACATAGGTATGGGGGCCACAATAAATGGATCATAATCAAATGCTTGAACAAGTAATACAATGCAAGATAAGACACTCAAAGAAGTGTATAAATGAAAAGTGTTGACCAAATTTGACCTTACAAGTCAAATTAGGACCCTTATAGGTAAAAACTTGATTTTTTGAGGTTTTAGGGTTATAATATTTTATCATGGGGTGTATTATAAGTTATTTTATCCAATTTAATTCCATATTAACCTTGGTCTTGGTCTAATTAGTCAATATATCATTTTGAGTCATTTAGAAGCCATTTAGGGGTCATAAATGGAAGTGACATGGTTTTCAAGGTGTTTAAGTGTCATTTTTTATTTTAAAACATTTAATAGGTTATATTACCTATCAATAATGTTATTTAATATGAAACTTGAAGGTTATCTAACTAAAAATCAAGAAATCAACTGAAAAAGGAAGAGTTTAGCACTTGTATAGCCCATGAGGGAGTGTGACACATGGGAGAAGGTTTTGAGATGACTATTAATCTTCCTAAGACTCATTTCCACACTTTATATTATATATAAGTTCCAAATTTTAACTAAAACCATTCTTCTCCTTCTTTACCATTCTAGACACACAGAAGTGATCTACAAGTTTATGCTTGGTACGGCTAGTTGAGGAGGTTTCAAACAAAAGACGTTTAGGGATTGAAATTAAACTTAGATAGATTAATTTCCATAAAAATATTTTAATTATTGGTCAACCATGATTTATGAACCATCTCTAACAAGTTGACTATGTTTTTTTACTCAATATTTCCTGCACCCTATAGGTTTTACTCCATTTTGGACAAGTCTATAAAATCCAATTGGTGATGTTGACTATATATTATTTTTTAATCTTCTAAAATTATTTTCATTCTTGGTTTCATGTTTCATGGTGTTTTTATGGGCAAGTTGTCTCATGTTACATGAAGGTGTCACCATTGTGAATCTTCAGTTAAGTTCTTCCTTGTTGTAGAATATTGGTCTTCTATAGAGATCTAATGTGAATATAATATTGTTTTAAATATATCTCAAGGCCATATTACCACCTATTTTCATATTTTTTTCACCACATCATATTTTGATCAAATATTCAATCTTACCTTTCTCATAGTCAACTCTCCACTCACTTTCACTTGTAGTCACATGTATAAATCCTATTTTGCATGGTCATGGGGTTGTAGTGAGGATATGTTAAGTTATTCAAGGCATAAATAACTTAATATATTATATTTTAAATTTTTAATAGGATTTAGGTTGGTTTAAAGCTCATACACCACACTAACCAACCACTAGAAACCATTGCTTGCTCTGTAACAAGTGTTTACAAGAGGTTTTCATTATTGGAATAGATGTTTTAAAGCTTGTTTCAAGATATCCACAAGGAAAAAAATGTATTTTAGGTATTTAATTTGAGTTTAATTTTTTCATGAAGCCATTCATCCACACATTTTGCTTCATTCCATGCTCACTACCTACACATAGCTCATTCACACCTACAAGAGTCTCCCTAATGATGTCATGTTGAGAATGAAAGTTGGATAGGTGTTTAAGTATTTTAATATTTTTGAGTCCATTTTATCACTTGGTGATGATTTTTAATTTATCACCAACATTTTTTCTACTCATTGTCTAAGGTGTATACCATCATCTGTATATGCAAATACTCACCTACAGGTGACATTATATAACTTTGAAGGTATCTATATGGAATATGGGAGCATGTTAAGGTTATATTTTGGATAATACTAGGTGATTTGATCATGACATACATATATGAATTATGAAATGGTAAAATTATATTGGAGACTACCCTCAAAGCATAAGATTATTGGTTCAAGGATTAAATCCCTAAAAGCATAGCATAGAGGCCTAAAGCTTTTTGTTAAAAGTCATATGACATGGTTACAAGGGATTTGAGGTATATAAATGGAAAAACCTATTATAAATACATATTGTAATACCTCTTAAATATATGGAGTCAATATGACTAAGGGAATATGATTTTTATGAGGCTTAAAGATGAACTTTTATGCACTATTTTTGGGCAGTAACATCTATAGTTTGGAGTTCCAAATAGACTTTCCACCTCAAGGTTATAGTACAAACCATGTTTCATGATTGAATAAGTATTATATGTTTTAATATATCTTTGATGACACAATGTTAATTTCAAGGGATGAAATTTTTTGTTTTGGTTCCCCAAACACACCTAAAAGTGTCCTTTCCTCTGAAAATGTGTACCTACAACTGAGTAAATAGACAGTGACCTAGTTGATGACTTATTTAGGTTTTGGCATGAAAAATTCATGGTATATGTGAATAAAATAAGTATGGGATGTAATTAAATTTTTTAACAAGACCCTATATCAATTAATCATCCCTAGGAGTGTGATAAACACTTACAATTTTCCATGTATCTATGTATAATCCATTTTAGTTGACTATATGCAATAGTGATTTGAAAGGAGATGTTTTTGGTGTTTGTATAGATTAATTATGGAAAAAAAATGAAAAAACAAATGTAAAATTACCCTAATAAAATATAATGTTCTCATAATCATTTCATTTTAATCCTAAATTATACAAGCATACCTACAGGTACCCTCTAAAATAGGAAACATAGGTAGGGTAACACAGTCAGACCTAAAAGATCAAAACATGGTTAAAAATGTAGACATGGAGGATTTAGAAGATTTTTAAGTATATAAAACACTTGTAAAATTATAATTATCACCCCATGATGTACCAATAGCTTAAAAATATGGGAGTAAATGTCTCTAAGTAAGCATACATAGTTCACACCAAACACTATGCACAATATCCATTTGCATAGTCTGTCTTGGGTTTTATAGAAGTTGGGGGGTCTATTGACATGTTCAAGGGTAAAATTTGTTATATATCATAGATATGAATTGAATAATACTCTCCAATGGTCACCATTGTCTGAGAGAATAGGGGAGTGCCATTTGTTTTATCTCAAATAGAGAGCACTCCCTATGCATATAAACCCTATAGCCTTGACAAAAAGACATGAAAGGGTTGAGTAGGAGATAAATTAAAATTTAAATAAGGTTTATTAAGATTTAATAAACCTAAAAAATAAAGAGGAAATTTTTTGATAAAGGATAAGATCAACAAGGTATCCCAAACCCTCAAGTATGCAAGCAGGTATATCAAGCATAGTTTAGGTCTAAAGCCAAATAGAGAACCACTTTCACTTATAGTATGGGGTGAATATTATAATGTAATATATAATGTATATGTCATAATAATATAGGTATATAAGCTATTATGATGTATGGAAATCCATCAAAAGTCATTTTGGGCTTTAAGATAACTCAAGCTTGTTAGCCAAGGTTTAAGACTAGAGTTCAAATCAGAGGTCACCTATAATTCTAGCATGAGTTAAGATTTGTCACCAATTGTAACACGTTTAAAGGATGAATTTTGAGTTATTCAATCTTAATTAGTTCATGATAAATCATAAGGAAAACCACTTTGGCTCAAAGTTACATCAAACTTGTATAATACATGAAAACAAGCTTGATAGGCTAGTTTTGAATGCTCATATCTTCTCTGAGGATATGCATGGTAGTAAAGGTAGTTTATATAGGTTATCAAGGTTCCTTGACATCATATTTATGTAATTTTTTATCAATTCTAATGTCCTAGCTTTATGAACAAAACTTTAGGGCAAAAATGGCCTAAAACCCTTGCGAACCCTAGTTATAGACCCAATGAAGAAAATGGAGATGGAAATATACTATAATGACCTATTATAACCATGAAATTTATTATATTTTATATAATACTCAGTTAGTCTCCCTACTATTAGGATTAGTTGTATAAAATTATATGCATGGGGTACAAAGTAAGGTATTTTATATTATTTTATGCATTGTGCAATTTATAAGAGGTTTCAAGAGATGAAATCAGATTTCAAAGGAATATTAGGACTTAATATAACTCCCCATGTCCATTTAATGCCTTGTAAAAACTCCTAAGTTTTCTACTAGCTACTTCATCTCAGCCAGTCAAAATCGGCATAGTGAGCATGATGGTGAGAAGTGTGAAAACTTCAAGTGGTTGGGTTTTTAAGGTCTACCTCAATATTATAAGGCCATGATGAGTCTTTACAATTATTATCCACTCATTTTCATGTATTTTCATGGAAAAAGAAAGCTAATTTTGAGGCTAAGTGTGAGGGGTGTGTGAAAAAGGAGTTTCCTTTGAGTACAGGTAGTGATGGGCCACTTTCAAAAGATTATAGATGACTATGAATGCAACCAATTCATGGATAGGCATGTATAAATCCTTACCTATCATAACAATCATAAAACCTATCCTTAGTTATTTTTTGGACATTCAAATAGGGTTAAATAATGAAGGTAGTTTTTTGAGTTAGCAAAGGGAATTCCACACCACTTTCCATGAGTTTCATGACTTGGGAATCCACTTGTATTTTTTGGCCTTGCATGTTACATTAAAAACCATCTTCTCATTCATATTTAACTCATTTTCTCAACTTTAAAATTGTCCTTGTGACCTTCAGACTTATTTATTCTCTTCTCTCTCTCAAATTCTATAAGAACTAGCCATTTTGGCCTTTATAAATCATGCTCCACCTGAGTATGGTGAATCCCTACTCATTTTCATACCATGGATAAATAAAGAATACTAATTTTTACCTCTTCCATGACTATTTAGAGTGTGTTCACTTAGATTACTAATTTTGCTTAGTGATGACTCTTGTTTCCTTAGCACATTATCTCATTCTCTCACGTATTTGTAGTTGGAAAGCTTCTTTTTGTAGGCCATGTGTAGTTTTCTAGAAATTTTCAAGGTTGAGTGAGTTAACCTATTCAATAGTGTCATTATATACTTATTTTCTAGTCATCCTAGCTTAAACATTCATCATAACCTCATAATGAAACATTGATGTGAGAAGATGCATATTAGAGAAGTGTATGTTTGGTTAGTCCCTTGTTCTCATGTGTAACATGTATCTGGTTGGTATTCATCAACTAATTTGGTGTATCACCTCCTTTATGATAGTTTACTTTTAGTTTTATCTCCCTTTTCCCTCACAATCATAGGTGTAGTAGTGATCTATAAGTGGTACATCAAGGGAGATAGCCCTATCTAGATATTCACCTCATTCTTAGGCTACCCATAGCCAATAAGTGTTTCAATTTTGCCACTTGGATGAGGAGAGCTGAGAAATCTCCTCAAAGGGTGAAAATATAAGTGAAAATAGTTTTTGGGATAGTTGGTGAGACTCTTAGTCCAAGAATTTGAATAATTTTTGGTGTTGTTTTCAACACATCATCCTTTGGAGGCATCTATCAAAGCATCAATGGTGACTCCAAAGTTACATCATCTAGTCAAGTTACCTAGGATTTCCTTTTGAAGATTATTGGTAATGTTTTCTTTGTGTTCTTTCTTCCCAATGAAGTTTTGTGGCTAATTTTGGTGTTGAGTATTATTTTACATAAGTTGGTGAGGTTTATCAAGATTATAGAATTTCCTATCAACCTTATCATGATCCTTACCAGCTTCAATATGATCTTTACTAGCTCCAATATGATTCTTACCATCCATGTCATGAGTTGTATTAGTCCTATAACTAGAATTTTCAATATCTTGCTCCCCCTAGTCAACCTAGTCACTTATCTAATTAGTCTATTTACACTTTCAAGCATACTCTCCTAGGTTATGAGAAGTACATGATATATCTTAACACCTATTAATAAAGCCAATTGGTAAAGGCTCATAAGTGAGATGCCATATGTAGGTGTCTTGATTTCACCCTTATAAGATAGGATAATAACTTATGAAGAACAACCTCACCAAGTCTATTAGACTTCATATCCACTTCTCTAGGATTTCTATCAGTCCTACTTGATGCTTATGAACCCAATCAAGCTTATCAAATCCATCTTTTTCCTAATAAATTAGAAGAGAGAGTTGGGAAGACAAACCTTATTTTTGAAGAAAATATTGATAAGAAAATTGAGTTGGCCAATAATTAGATGTTAAAATCCATGTCATTAGTAAAGGAAGTGGAATTTAAGCCCTCATTTCCCTCTGCAATTACATCCTTGCCTCAAGAAGTGACCTTCAGATATGATATTCTAAGTTGGAGACAAGGTGGATAATCCAAGCCTAAGGAGATCCAAATTTTTTTTAACACTTCAACCACTCCTAAAATTACATCACCACCTCAAGAAGAGTCTCCTAATACTAACATCCTAAGGTGGAATAAGGTAGTGGAATCATGGGGAAATAAAGGACATAAAAATCTTGATAAAAAGTGTGAAGTTGAGAAAGAGTTCGATTATATGCAAGTCCCTCCCACCCTTCCTCAAGAGACTCTTTTTCTTCCATGTCAACCCTCTTATACTCTTTACCCTCATGATTATGCTTATAAACTTTAAGAAAGACTTTTCCAAGAGAACCTATCCAAGCAAATTGAAGATTAAAGAGTTAGAGTCAAGGATGAAATTGCTAAGTCAAGGTGTGATGGAAGGTTTAGATCCAAAATAATATCTTATGCCTAAACACAACCCATATAACATTTCTCAAGAGAGTTCTCAAGAATAAATTAGATTTTAATGAAGTGGTTGTCAAATCGAAGGAAGAAAACCAAGTTATTTTATCCCAAGGTTTGATCTACAAAGCATCCAATCCAAGAAGATATATGTTTGGAACTATGATTCATCTCATGAAGAAGAAGACTCAAGAAAATTTCCTTTTGATCCTATAAAGGAGGTATGCTTAGTTTCTAGTTTTTCATAGTAGTTTTTTTTATGTTTTCCCTAAGTGCCTTGAGCACATGTGCATGTGTATTTTGTTAGTGTGTTTATTTTGTTTTGTGTGTGTTCTTTTTTTTATGTGATTGAGTTAGTCAAGTGGTCTTGTCTTTATTAAGGCTAATTTTCAATGGTAAAAGTTCTCTTTTTGTGTTTTATACTTCAAATGACTCCTAATCCCAATGAACTGATAAGGCTACTAGTCTAGTTAGCATAGCAGCCATGCTAGCCCTATGAGTCACCAATTTAGTGACCAAATTTGACCCTGCTAGTCAAATTCGGACCCCTATAGGTAAAAACTTGATTTTTAGAGTTTTATGTGTCTAATATTTGTCATGGGGTGTATTATAAGTTATTTGATGTAATTTAATGCCATATTAGCCTTTGTCTTGGTCTAATTAGTCAATATATCATTTTGAATTATTTATAAGCCATTTAAGGGTCATAAACTCAAGTGGAATAGTTTCCCAAGTTTATTTTTTCCTTTAAAACATCTAAGAGGTCAGATTCCCTATCAGTAATGTTAGTTCATCTAAAAATTGCAAGTTATCTAACCAAAATCAAGAAATCAACTAAAAAAAGAAGATTTTGGCACTTGTACAGCCCATGAGGGAGTATGAAACGTGGGATAGGGTTTTTATATGAGTATTCATCTTCTTAAAAATCATTTACATGATTTAGATAATTTTATGTGCCAAATTCTAGATAAAATCATTTTGCTCTTTCTTCACCCTTTTAGACACATAAAAGTGATTAGCAGGTTTATGCTTGGTACGACCAGTTGAGGAGGTTTAAAACTAAGCACCTTTATGGGATGAAATTAAACTTAGATAGATTAATTTAAATAACAATATTTGAATTATTGGTCAACCATGCTTTATGAACCATCTCTAACAAGTTAACTATTTTTTTTGCTCACTATTTCCTGCACCCTATAGGTTTTTCTCTATTTTGGAAAAGTCCATACAATATAGTTGGTGATGTTGACTCAAAAACATGTTTGATATCTTCTAAAATTATATTCTTTATTTTTTTCATATTTCATGGTGTTTTTATGGGAAATTTATGTCATGTTGTAGGAATGTGTCACCATTGTGAAGCTTCAATCAAGTTCTTCCTTGTTGTAGAATGTTGGTCTTATAAAAAGGTATCATGTGAATATAATATGATTTTATAAAGGTCTCAATCCATATTATCACCTCTTTTCATGTTTGGTTTCACCATACCATTTTTGATCAAATATTTAGTCTTGCCTTTCTCATAGTCAATTATGCACTCACTTTCACTTACAGTCACATCTATGAAGCCTATTTATCATGTTCATAGGGTTTTAGTGAGGATATATTAAATTATTATTAAATTCATAAATAACTTAAGAGAGTTTATTTTAAGGTTTTAGGAGGATTTATTTTAGTTTCAAGTTCATACACCACACTAATCAGCCATTAGACACCATTGCTTGCTCTATAACAGGTGTTTAGAAGAGTCTTTCATGATTGGAACAGATGTTTTGAAGATTGTTTCAAGATATCCAAAAGTAAAAACATTTATTTTATGTATTTATATTGATTTTAATTTTTTCATAAAGCCATTCATCCACACATTTTGCTCCATTCCATTTTGACTGCCTGCACATGGTTCATTTACACCTACAGGAGTCTCCCTAATGACATCATGTTAAGAATGAAAGTTGGATATATGTTTCAATATTTTAAGATTTATAATAGTCCATTTTAACACTCAATGAGGGTTTTCAATTTATCACCAACATTTTTTTATTTTCACTATCCAAGGTTTATACCCACTACCTATATATGCAAATACCACCTACATGTGACATTATAGAACTTTGAAGGTACTTATATGGAAGATGGGAGCATGGTAAGGTTATATTTTGGATTATATGAGGTGATTTGATCATTAAAAACATATATGAAGTATTAAATTGGAAAACTATATTGAATACTACCTTCAAATCATAAGATGGCAGGTTCAGGGATCAAATCCCTAAAAGCATAGAACAGAGGCCTAAGGCATTTTGGTGAAAGTCATATGACATGGTTAAAAGGGATTTGAGGCATATAAATGGAAAAAACTAGTATCATATACATAGGTTAAGACCTTTTCAAGAGATATATTCAAGATGAATAAGGGAAGATGGTTGTTAAGAGGCCTAAAGATACACTTTTATGCACTATTTACAGGCAGTGACATCAATAATTTGGAGCTCCAAAGAGACTTTCCACCTCAAGGTTATAATGTAAACCATATCTCATGATTGAATAAGTATTATATGGTTTAATATATATTTCATGACTCAATTTTAATTTTAAGGGATGATATTTTGTGTTTTGGTTCCCCAAACACACTTACAGGTGTCCCTTCCTTTGAAAATATGCACTTATAGCTAAGTAAACAGCTAATGACCCAATTTATGAAATATTTAGATAGATTTTTGAATATTTAAATAATGTCTAGGAATATTTAATACACCTAAAAAATCATTAATAACCTTTATTATAAGGGATAAGATCAACAGGGTATCCCAAACCCTCAAGTATGCAAGTAGGCATGTCAAGCATAATTTAGGCCTAAAGCCAAATGGAGAACCACTTTCACTTTTAGTATCAGGTGAACATTATAATGGATTATAGAATGTATATATTGGAAAAATGGATTTATATAATCTATTGGGATGCAGGTAAATCCATCAAAATTCATTTTGGGCTTTGAGACAACTCAAGCCTGTTAGGCAAGGTTTAGGACTAGAGTTCAAATGAGAGGTCACCTTAAATTCTAGCATGAGATAAGATTTATAACCAATTGGAACATTTTTATATGATGAATTTTTAGGTTTTTAATCTTTTTTAGTGCATTATAAATCACAAGGAAATCCACTTTAGCTCAAATCCACATCAAACTTGTGAAAAATGTGAAAACAAGCTTGATAGGCTAATTTTAAATGCTCGTATCTTCTATGAGGATATGCATGGTAGTAAAAGTATTTTATATAGGTAATAAAGGAACATTTAAATCATGTTTGTGTATTTTTTTGTAAATTCCAATATCCCTAATTTATGAATAAATCTTAAGGGAAAAAATAGCCTAAAACCCTTGCAACCCCTGCATATAAACCTGATAAAGGAAATAGAGATGGAAAGATAATATAATATCATATTTTGACCATGAAAGTGATTATAGGTTGTATAATAATTATTCAGACTCCCTACCATCAAGATTAGCTATATAAAATTTTATGGATGGGGTAAAAAATAGGTTTTTTTTACTATTTTCTACATTGTGTAAGTTATAGGAGGTTTCAAGAGATAAAATAAACTTTGGAAGTAATATTGGGACTTAATATAACTAAAAATTTAAGTTTAATTCCTTTGAAAAAATCATAAGTGTTCCTACTAGCTACTTAATCTCAGCCAGTCAAAATTAGCATAGTGAGCATGATGGTGAGAAGTCTGAAAACTTCAAGTGGATGGATTTTTAAGGTCTACCTCAGTAGTATAATTACATGGAAAGTTTTTCAAGTGTCATCCACTCATTTTAATATATTTTCATGGAAAATTAAATCTAATTTTGAGGCCAATTGTGAGGTGTGTGTGAAAGAGGAGTTTCCTTTGAGTGCAGGCAATGATGGCTCACTTCTAAAAGATTTTAGATGATTGGGAATGAAAAAAATACATGGAGACACATGTATAAAATCCTTACCTCTCATTCCAATCATCATACCTATCCATATTAATTTTTGGGATGTTCAAATAGGACCAAATCATGAAGGCAATTTTTTAAGCCAATAAAGGGAATTCCATGCCACTTTTCATGAGTCTCATGACTTGGGAAGACACTTGTATTTTCTAACCTTTCATGGTCTATTTCACACCCTCTTTTAATTGATATGTAACTCATTTTTTCAGCTTGACAAGTTTCCTTGTGACCTTTAGACTTATTTCTTCTCCTTTCTCTCTCAAGTTCTATAAGAACTAACCATTTTGGCCTTTGTAAATCTTGCTCTACTTGAGTATGGTGAATCCCTACTCATTTACATACCATGGATAAATAAATACTACTTATTTTTACCTCTTCCATTTCTATTAATAGTATGTTCACTTGGATGATTTATTTTGATTAGTGATTACTCTTATCTCCTTAACATGTTGTCTCATTCTCTCACCTATTTGCAGTTGGAAAGCTTCTTCTTATAGGTCATGTGAAGTGTTCTATGAAGTTTCAAGGTTGATTGATTTATCATATTCAATAGTTTCATTATATACCTCTTGTCTATTCCTCTTATCCTAAACATACACCATAACCTCATAATAAAACATTGATGTGAGAAGATGCAGATTGAAGAAGTGTATGTTTGATTAGTCCCTTGTTCTCATGTGTAACATGAATTTAGTTGTTATTCATCAACTAATTTGGTGTATCACCTCTTTATGATAGTTTACTTTCAGTTTTCTCTCTTCCTTTTCCCTCACAAGCATAGGTGTAGTAGTGATCTATAAGTGGTACATCAAGGGAGCTAGCCCTATCTAGAGATTCACCTCATTCTTAGGCTACCAATAGCATAGAGGTGTTTCAATTGTGCCGCTTGGATGAGGAAAGCTAATACATCTCCTCAAAGGGTGAAAATCCAACTGACAATATAAATTATGGAACATAAGAAACTAACATAATCATATCATATTAGTCCTTTGATATATGTGTTAATAAAAAATGTTAAGTACATAGCATGTCAAGTATAATTTAAAAGATATAAGCATGGATAAAGACATGTAATTATATAAGCGCAAACATTATAATGGAAAATGATCATAAAATAATATAACCTAGGTATATCATGATCAAATAAGTGGATTCCCCTAATGTCCAAATGACATGATTAGAGGGAAGTCCCAACATCTAAAAGTTCATATATCATGTGTTTAGGTATGCATGTATCACACTCAAAAGATGTGTGAAACATGTGTATATATAAATATATGATATACTATCTAAAAACATGGTGGGCGATAGTTATTTATGATAATTTAGGAGCTACTAATGCTGAGTAGTATATCCTAAACAATTGGAACCTCTTTTCCCCTCCCCCCAAACCTAATTTGGCTAGGAACCTAATGAAATGGGAATGCCCCCAATAGGGTGGTTGAATATAAATTTAGATGGAGCATCTAAAGGAAATCCAAGGCAAGGGGTGGTGGAGTCATCAAAGATGATTCAAGGACTTTTTGAATTTCTAGTAACCCCTTAGTTGGTGTAAGGCCTCCTAAGCCCCTACAAAATATTAGTTCACCTATAAAATCCCTATCACCTCAAATAAAAGAAGCATAGGTGTTCCTCATCTACGCATAAGCCCATGATGATATACAGGTCTATGTAAAAAGGAAATAATGATTCATACTAACTTAAGGAACTCAATCCATATCCTTACACTAAAATGGGTGGTACATAAGGGAAAAGGCACACAAGTTTTATAGTACAAGCCCTATGTCCTAAATGTCTAAATAAATAGCATGGCATAGGAAGTGTTTACAAGATACTCTAGCATGCCCAAAACCTTCATCTTGGTGCATAGTCTACCTCAAGAGCCTTCTTCTACCCATTCAATATAGTTTCACACCACACATAGGGTTCTAATTTTATTCTTCTCTATTGCACAATGTGTGAAACCTTCTTTTGCAAGTGCCACAAGGTGGCCTCACACTTGCTCAAAATAAGGATTTTCATAGCCTTCCCAAGGAAAGAACTAGCCATCCATGTGTCACACTTGCATCACTCCTATCCTTCAATTTGAAGAGCTTCCCTAAGAGTCTATCAAATGACCACATGTCAAGAGGTTGGTAGATTTAATGAAGAACAGTAGAGGTAGTTGACTTGAACTTGAGGTGTTGTTAGAATTAAATATGAGAGTGGCTATTTGGCATATATATTTGAAGTACATGCCACCTTTTGATGCTATTAGGAAATCTTTGGATTCCCCATGAACATGCACCTATAAGTGATCTTACCATCAACCTAGGTCTAATCATTGGACAAACTTCAAGAAGCATGGCTATGGTGTTGTAAATGCATTAAATGCTTCACCCATCACCCAAGTGGTGCATTTATTATAAAACTTGCTTAATCTTTTATAAAAGCCTAGTTATTCCATTGTAAAAGAGTCAACACAATTTCATTAGCCTTACGTTGTAGAAAATTACCCTCCATGAGACTTATATTGGCTAAATTATTGTATGCTAATAAGAATTAAGTTCACATATTTTCATTATTATGATGATGTGTGTTCTTTTTGTGTTCTTTTATTTTTTCTTGTGGGTAATATATTCCCCTATTTTTAATCATTCAATCCCTACACCTCCTCATTAAACTCAAATCTCATTGGATGGTCACATTTTATGCATATTCAAGTCTATGTTGATGCTTTCTATGGATCATTTTTCATCCCTCTCACCATAGCACTATGTTCCCATGCCTCTGTGCAAAGTACTCATGCAAGTATAGTAACTTGGTGAAATAATGTGATATTGTCTTGTCCTCAAGCATGTGCATTGTGTTTATGGTAGTAGGAGCACTTTCTCTATTCTAGGTGCATTACCTTTTAATTTCCAACACTCTCTTACCTTCTCCCTCCCTTTTCCTCAACAAATCATTGGTTTTAGACTAATGGTAGTTTAAATTTCTTATCTTTAGTTCTATGTGCTGATCTTAAACTAAGTACATTTAGAATAAAAGGAATCTGGCCTACTCTAGAGACTCATCCCAAGGACTATAAGGGTCCCACATCTTGGGGGTGTTTCCATCATTATAGTGAGACAACCAATGTTCACATGCTTAGCTATGTAATAATACTTGTGTACCCAACATCAAGTCCTCCTACACCCTACATAAGACCTCTACACCTAGTGCCCTACCACAAATCTTCCCCATGCTGCTAAGCATCCACGAGTGCATGTTTCAAATGACAATAGTTTCTAACATGCTCTATGGGAGCCAAATTGAATAAGCTAAAGGATTGGTGATTTATTTAGATATCAAATGTAG
Source organism: Torreya grandis (assembly GCA_037957365.1). Lineage (NCBI taxonomy): Eukaryota > Viridiplantae > Streptophyta > Pinopsida > Cupressales > Taxaceae > Torreya > Torreya grandis. The sequence goes on from JARHVA010007366.1 coordinate 520,169, forward strand.
TAGATACTCAAAAAGAGCACTTGACAACTCTTAACACCTCTAGTTTGCAAATACCAGTCCCTTATTTACATGTTAAGAATAACAAGATCATCTACAAGAGGCATTTATTTCAATTTCACTAAGCTTCCATTTCCATCTCAAAGAAGGAGAGTTAGAGCATCTTCATCCCCTATCAAAAGTCATAACGCAAGTTAGAATCCATCCAGATCATAGTCTACACCACCATTTAGAAGGTTTTATTCTAGGAGGGGCCTACTCTCTATCCCATTCATGGTTGTGCCAAGAAATCAATTATTTCTACCCTTTAATGGTGGTATCACATTAGTTATAACATAGTATGATGACATTCTATTGTATACTCTCAAGATTATACCCTATTTAATGGGTGAGAATTTAATATCCCCCATAAATCATATCCAAGATATTATGAATATCTATGCAGTGCACCATGTCACCCAAGACAACATTGTAATCAGGTTACGAGCTTCTTCTTTGAAAGGAAAATATCTTCAATGGTACCAAGGCTTACAACCAAATTTGGTTCATAATTAGGATGATCTCAGCATAAAATTTTTAAATCAGTTCAAGGACTAGAGTGATCACCTATCCCTGATAGAGTAGCTCATGACCTTAAATCAAGCACTACATGAAACAATGGTCAATTTCAACTTCAAATTCTAAAGGGTCTAGATAGAATCCCTACACTATGTAAGCCATCTCCTAATACTACATTTTTATATTTCTCAAAAGATATTAATAGTTATATAGTAGTGATCATCCAATCCATAGGAGGTATGGTTCTCCCTGATGCCTATGAAGTAGTTGTATGCACCAAGAATTCCTTAATCCAAGTGGGAAAGATTGTGCCTAGACCCCCAATGTCTATATTTGTAGAGCCTCCTAATCTAGGTACTACACAACCTAAGTTAGTACATGTCCCTACTATAGGTGAGGCCAAACCTACTTTAGTGCCCACATCATTAGTACCATAGGTGCACAAGCTAAGGTACCCATGTAGGCCTTGCACCTAGAGAAAGCTACATAGGAGGAATGACCACCTCAAATTAGTGCACCAATACCATGAGAGGTTTATACTCTAAAGTTAAAACATAGGGAATATTAGTTTTACTTCAATATAGTAGAGAAAATGAAGAAGATGAGCCTTAATGTCATAATGTGGGATGCACTTACAATTCCATCACAACAAAATTTATTATAGGATTTGTTAAAAGGCTTCCAAGAGTGTCATGCCCCTAAATTGGTACCTACCACTTCTATGATTTTTTGCCAGCTAAAAGAGTAATTGAAGGTTCATAACATAAATAATAAGCCACCCCCATGTTATGTCTATTTGATTATTAACCAACATCTAGTGCATAATTATATGATTGACTCTAGTGCAAGCAGCTCAGTAATGCCAAAGAAGATTGTAGATATACTCAAAATTATATATACCCCTATTTCAAAAGGGGTTATCTAACTTGATGGCATAATATTCAAAGTCGTAGGTGTAATAAAGGATTTAAATCTAACACTACATGCATGCCCAAGACTTTTTATTATGCAAGACATTATTATCATCAATTTACCTCCCTATTTTTCCATATATCTCTCTCAAGAGTTCATAGCAAAGATAGGTAGGTATTTTTCTTTATATTGGTTGCATATCTTGTTGAGAACTAAATATGGGAACCATCAAGGTAGAGCCTATCTTCAAGAACCCTATTAAGCCATAAACTCCTAGCCTAGTTGAGCAAAATTATGTGATGTTTGACCAAGAGGAGGATCCAACTCTCCATGAGGCCACAACACTATTGGAGGAAACCTTATATGAGCTGCTGGATGAATGGGAACTTGAAATATTTGAGTGCAATCCATATGATAACATGGAGATAGGATTAGGTACATATTGTATCTTGGAGGAAAATTCTTCACTACCTAAGCTCATAAAGGCATGCAGGAATCTTGAGGGTATGTGGTAGTTATACTTTGATGGTTCACAAAGTAAGAATGGCATAATAGCTAGTGTCATGTTGGTCTCACCCCAAAAATAAAAATACTTCCATGTCTTTAGACTATAGTTCACTTACACAAACAATGCTTCCAAGTACAAGGCACTAGTCCAAGGCCTTTATCTTATGTAGAAGAAAGGATTCAAGGTACTACAAGCATTTGGTGATAGTGAGTTGGTTGTCAACAAAATTAGAGCATAGAACATGACCAAAAATGGCTTGATGAAAGCTTACAAACATAAGGTGTGGGATATTATTGAATTTTTTAATGCATTCAATATCATTTCCATACCTAGAGTGTAGAATGTCGATGTGTATAGGATTTCTACTATGCGTACTCAATATGATATTTCACACAACATAATAAAAGAGTCTTAACAACTCATCAAGCTTGTGGTCAAACTAGTAGCTCCTAATAACATGGAGAATTGTCAAGTATTTGAAAGTTATGAGCAAATCATTAATGTCCTTTGAGATAAATTATTTTTTTATGCCATGAATTAGGCATAGTTGTAAGCCCAATATGAAGAATAGATCATCCAGCTAAGGTGAATAAATTTCCAAAGGGACTAGTCATCCTAGAAAGTGTCTTTGATTTTGATGACCAATTTAGAGGAGAGAGGCATAACATGATATCCAAGAAAGACATCTCTGTGTCTATAAACATTTCAAAAGGAAATTTTCTTAAATATGGTAATGTTTACTCCACACTATAAATTTAAAGCTTAATTAAACTTAGTAAGAGGTATGATGGCATCTTTGCATGGAGCTAAAAGGATCTTAGAGGGTTTGATCTAGGTATTTCATAACACACAATTGAGATAGACCCAGTTACGCGACACATGTACCAAAGGTAGAGGCCCATAAACTCAAATTTATAATTATTGATGTGTATCTCTCCAAGAACATTGAGGCTAGTATAATACTTCCCATTAGGCACTCTTCATGGGTTGATAACTTGGTATCGGTGTGGAAGAAGAATGGGGAGATACACCTCTACATGGACTTTAGGAAATTGAATAAGGATTCTCTTAAAGACCACTATCCTCTTATACCTATAAATAAAATATTGAAAATAGTCTAAATCATATAGATATTTTCATTATTGGATGGTTATTCAAGTTATAACAAGATTCAATTTCAAGAGTGTGACTAGTACAAAACTGCATTCACCACCAAGTGGGAAACTTATACATATCAATTCATTCCTTTTAGCTTAACAAACATAGGTGTGACATTCCAAAGATCCATGGATATGGCATTCAAGGATTTTATTAATAAGATCATCTTGGTTTACCTTAATAACATAACTATTTTCTCTAAGCAAGCAAAAGATCATTTGCACCATCTAGAGCTAGTCTTTCAGAAGTGTCATGAGTTTGGAATATCTTTAAACCCTAGTAAATGAATCTTTGTAGTACATGAAGGTACCCTCATTGAGTATATTATTTATAAATAAGGACTCATAATTAATCTAGAGTGGGTTAAATTTATCTCATATCTTCCCTTTTCAAGCCATAAAAAAAGCCTCCAACATTTTCTAGGGATAATCATCTTCATGAGAAGGTTTATGCCAAGATTAACCATCTTGGCCAAACCCCTCACCATGATGTTAAGGAAGAATGATACATTTAGTTGGGTATGTGAGGGAAAAGATATATTTTTTAAGGCCATCAAGCATGCCATCATGCAAGATCCCACCTTGATTAACCCAGATTATAGTAAGGATTTCATCTTTTATGAATTTGTTAGAGCTGAAGGCATCTCAACCATCCTAAAACAAAAAAATAAAGAGCATATAAAGTAACTAGTTTCATTATTTAACCAAGGATTGAATGATTATGATCTATGCTATATATTTATTGAGAATCATACACCCACAATTATGAGCACATGAAATAAGTGTAGACACATGATCTCTAACAACAAAATCCAACTCATGGTAGTGCACACAAGTGTCAAGGATTTATTCCTTAGTACAGACATCAATGAGAAAAGGGTTGGATGGATCACTAAAGTTATAGATTATGACATAGACATCCAAGTCACCAAGCTAGTTTAAAGGAAATGACTTTATGAGTAGATGATAGAGGTGGTAATGCCAAAAAAAGGCATAGTCTCAGAAATGTATGAGGACAAGCATGCTAATGAAGGAGTTTCTACCAATTGAGAACAAGACATAAATACCTTATTTTGACACAACATATATCTATTTGGCCTTGATAAAGACAAATACTACATTTTCATTTGTAATCCATTATTTATGTGCTAGTAGGAGGTATGCTTTTCTAAAAATACCTCAATTGGGTCCTCTTGAGGTGCATAGAGCTAGAATAAATGGGTAGAATCCTTAAATAATTCCATGATAGCCTTTCAAGAGGCCATTATTCACCCAAGACTATAGTTATGAAGATCATGTAGGCTAGCTATTATTAGTTGACCCTATTCAAATATGTACATGTTTATATGCAAGACTACAATAAGTGTTCCTTATTCACAAGAAAATAAAGGCTCATAGCCTTATTATTGAACTTGATCTAGGTTGATCAATCCTTTACATAGTGGGGCCTAAATTTCATAGCCATGATAAACCCACCATTGAGTGATGGGCACAAGTGGAACAACCACTGACTATTTTATGAGATAGATGGAGGTAATTATTCTAAAGGAGGCTAATGAGATATCCATCCATAGTTTATATGAAAGAATTATGATGAGATTTGGTGTCCCAACCAACATCATCTTTGATAATGTGATAGCCTTCCTTGAGACCAGGATTAGTAAATGGGACATCAAGCACAACATCCACTTGAGTGCCTCATCAAACTATTACACATAGGGTAATGATCTAGCTGAGTCCATGAACAAGAACTCGATTCATATCATAAAGAGGACTCTAAAGGATAACCAATGAGCTTGGCACATTAAGCTCAAGAACATGTTTTGGGTTGATCATATCATGCCTAATAAATTGTTGGGGAACTCACCCTTCATGATATTCTATGGAAGGGAAGCTGGGTTACAACCATTCCTCAAGTTTCCTTCACTATAAATTTCACACTAGTTGGAGCTACTCGAGAATGATCCCCTTGAAGTTAGATTAGAAAATATTATTGAGCTCAAATAGGTTAGAGTACAATCTATGTGCACCATGAAGTTTCAACAAGTGCAAAATAAGAGGGTCTTCAATAGGAAACCTAGCACCAGGAGTTTCTAGGAGGGAGACTTCATGCTCAAATGGGATGTAGATAGAGAAAATCCTAGAAAGCACACTAAGTTTGATGCAATATGGAGTGGCCCATATACCATTACCATTTGAAAACCATCCAAGTCCTTTTAAGATGCTATAATGAATGGAGAAGAGCTTACAATCCTAGTCAATGGGATTTAGCTCAAGTACTATCTCTATTAAATCTTGTATATCTTTGTAAATAAGTAGAGTAGATGATTTCCTAAAGGCATGTCTCATGCACCCTTATTTTTAGATTAGTTTATTTCCTCCAAGCCTTTTTCATAGTGTTTTCTTAGCTTAGTGTTGATGCAGTGGATTGCACCAAGGGTAGGAGGCCGAGCTCCTGCCTTCCACACACAATAATGGAAACTCCCCTCTCACCTATGGGACTAGCAAAGCTAGAGGGGAGAGTCTCTATATAAGGGCTAGCTCCCTTTGATGTGTCTTTTAGGCCCTATTTTCTCCTACTACTAACAAATAAAATGAAAAAGGGGGGGATGAAAAGGGAGAGAGAGATGCTGAAAATAGAACCTAAGCCTAAACAAAAAGGTGATACACCAAAAAAGTGATGAACCACCCAGCCTGAATAAACACTTTTCACTAGAAAGAAGCACCCATACACTTCATCTAAAGTGGGAAGCTCTTTTGCAATAGTCAGCTAGGGGTCTATGGAAATATAGGGAGGAAGAAACCACCAGAGGCATCCTCAAACACACTTATGGCAACCATTTCATAGGCACCTACGTTCCCCTATAGAAACTTCTGGTAGACCTGTAGAAAGGAGACTTCACAATGCACTAGACATGTTGTGATTGATCTGTGAAAGCATGAAAGATAATGACTTAGCACAAAATAAGAAAATAGACATATACTTTAAAGTGCAAGTCTAGATAGATGTAAAAAAGTTAAGTTATGATTCAAGGTAAAAAAATTGGTAGAGCTTTGCCTTACAAGCTCGAGAGATTTTTGGGTAGAGTTTTACCTTAAGGCTAAGAGAGTGGATCCTCCCAAATGAGAAATTTTACAATATATAGAAAGAGAAAGAGAACTTGGCACTTCTTGGGAAATATTTTGGTGTTCTTTTTACAAGCTAGCCCATGTGCGCCTGAGCCTTAGGAAGAGGGAGCCATTTGATTGTCAGTTCCTACTTTGACTTTAGCAATTCCACATTAATGTGAAAACATGGCTACATCTCTTCTCTATAAATAGACTACTCCCTTTAAGGCATTTATGTGGCTTGTCTGCTATTTGCACTATTTTGTTGTTCATCTGACAAGTGTTATTCTAACTATAGGAATAAATCCCTGAGTTGACATCTCCTCTCGCCACTTGGATGCTTTCTCTCTTTATGCACCTTGTCTCATCCTAGTCTTGTCTCCTTCTACTCTTTCAACCCTCAGGGGTGATCTTCTGGTGGTTCACTGCGTTCTTTGGGCTCTTTTCATAGTTGGTGCTCAAGTAATTCAAAAGCAAATAGCTATTTCACTATCTTAAAATTGACGTTTGTGCACCCATCATCATTTGGAAAATAATGGCTAATCCATCTTCTTAAAGTTGATAGCTTCCATGACATCACCATCCTTGGTAAATTTTTGGGGGCTTTTTCTACAGATTTCTTCTCGTGGACCTTTTTTGCGGACAATTTTCCTACAGACAAAAAGTCTGTGAGAATTGTCTCAGTCTTTTGTCCTTTTGTCTTCGGGTTCTTTGGCTACAGCTTTCCTCCAAATTCCTTTGGACTTTTTTGTCTGAAGTAATTCCTTCAGACAAAAAGTCTGAAGGAATTCAAAGCCTTAAGTCTTTTTCACATCCTTGGAAATCCTTCGACTACCTTTAAAGTGCTCCCTGCCCTCTACAAGGGCACTTAGACTCAGAACTACCCTTTGCAAGGGCACTTGCCCTTTTGGCTTTAGGATGCTCCCTTGAACCAAGTCATTGAACTGATTGATTGAACCAAAAATGGTTCAATGGTTTAACAATTCAACGGTTCAATGGTTCAACGATTCAACACTGCGTGCCATTCCTTATTAAACCAAGCCTTTGAACCATTCACTTGAACCAACTAATGAACTTTGCATTGAACTTCTCCTTTGAACCAACCATTGAACCAATTCATTGAACTAGTTTAATGGTTCAAACATTTGTTGAGCTGAGCCTTTGAACTGAGCGTTGAACCAAGGCGTTGAACGTACTGATTGAACTAAGTGATTAAACCAAGCAATGAACCAAGGCCGATTGAACTAAGGCATTAAACTAGTTTAATGGTTCAAAGATGCCAACCTTCCTTATGATTTTCTTCAGACAAAAGCTTGAAGAAGCCTTGTAAAACCCAGCACTCTCTAAAATTGATTTTCTCATGTGCCAAAAGACTAACCCTATAGAGTTCATAGAAGTCCATGTGAAGTCTATAGAAAACCTACAGAGTCCATAGAAATCGACATGTAGAGTCCATATAAATAGACCTGTAGAGTCTGTAAAAATTCTTGGACTTGTGCAAAATCAAAAAATGAAATGGCCTAGAACAGTAGGGGAAGAAGGGGACCAATTTTTGGCCTGTTGGGCAAAAAATGGTCAACAAATTGGTGACTCCCAAGGATAGCATGCCTGCTATGCTTAGAGACTAGTTACCTTTAAGCCCATTTGAAATGGGGTTAGATGCATCTTGAACAAATTTAGCAACATCCCCAACAGATCCAAGAATCAAACATGAAGCTTTTTACCCTAGACACAAGGGAAAACACACACAAGGCTAAAAACACTACATGTGCAAACTACACTTAGGGAAAGTAGGAAAAGAAACTAAAAGAAAACTAATATATACAACTAACCAGGTACATCTACCTCCCTCTTGGATCAAAGGGAAAAAAATTTAAGTCTCCTCCCTGGTAGGAAGACTTATGGTGCCAAAAAAGTGGCTGAATGAAAAAGAGATTTGGTGACTTGCTCCTCTTGCCTGTCACCTAGATTGGCCTACATCTGAGTAGATCAAGTTCAAACATGATTCCAACATATACATACTATATTTTTTCATGGAAGCTTGTTAAATGCTGGTCCTTCATGATGGTGCATATCACCAAGAAATCAATGTCTACTAGCTCATCACCATAGGCCCCTTAATCTGCACAGTCTCTCTATAATGCATCATGGTTTGACTCATCCCCTTTTGCTTCATTGAAGATCCTATCAAACTCATCCTCTACTTCTTCTTGGCCTTCTTGAAGAAGGGTGACTATTGTGATGTCTGAAATAGAATCACAAATTGATTTCTCATCCCATAGAACATCACCTCTTTATTCAAAGCTTTCTTCTTCAAGGCTTTCCTCAAGGTAGACAGACCTCTCTTTTTTTTCCTCAAAGATTAAGATCTATAGATGTTCAAAGATATTCTCTTGATCCTCCTCCAACTCTAGCTCCATGGCATGGTCATCTTCCTCATCAAAGCAACAAGGAAGTTCATCGAACAAGGGGGAAGAGAGCTCACCATGCTTATGTTCCTCCTCATACTGCTGGAACATCTGCATGTATGCATGACCTGAGTCTTCCCCATTGCTGATGGTGTCTTCAAAAGAATCATCAATGAGGATTTATTCTTCATTTTCACTCATGATAGCCTCTTGGAGAACTACAGATTGGATCTTTTCTTCCTTAATGGCCCCTTGCAAAATAGGTTCCTCCTTGAGAAGGGGTGAAGTGAAAAAATTGTGTGGAAGGGGAGGCAATCCTTAAGCTAGAATCAAATGATTCTCCTTCTTCCATTTGGTCAATACTTCATCAATATTAGGTGTGTCTTGATATCTCTCTTGGAAGTGTGTAGATGGGGTGTGTTCAGTCATAGAATGTGCCATTAGGTTTAAACCATCCATCACACATTATCTAAGGAATCTCTCTTTGGATTCCAACTCTGTAATTCTTCTGGCCATATTGTCTTGGAAGAGCCTTTCTTGGAGGTCACCAACATCATCATGAGTAGGAGTAGCCTCATCCTCTTCAAGGTTTTGAGCAAAACCTTTATTCTCCTCCTTCCTACCCCATGATTCTACTATTTACTTCCAATTCAAGATCTCAAAATAGGAATTTTGCTCCTATAAACAAGAAGCAACTTTTTTTTCTCCAAGGTCCTAGGGCTCATCTACAAGGTCTGAGGGTTCCATCTCTCTTTCATGAAGTAGTCTCATCTTAGCCTTTAAATCTTCAATTTTCCTAGCTAGATTATCCTAAAAGAGTCTTTCTTAGAGGTCACCAGCATCATCATGATGAGTAAGAGTAGTTTTGAGAGAGATGTGTTGGTTCATAATGTTCCCCCCAAAGTAAGATTCACAATCTAAGGAATTTATAAGGTTCATCTCCATGGGGGGTTGTTATAGTTCCTTTTGATGCTAGAATTCTAAGTGCACAGGGTCAAGAGTAGGGTTGATTGATGCATCAGATGAGCCAGAATGAGCAAGTTCCATCTGGTAGAAAGGATTTGATGCACAAGAGGGGGCTTTCTTTAGGATAGGAGGGGGTGCATAAGGCTGACTACCTTGAATGAATGGACTCTTCCATTTTACTACCTCCTCCTTCATAGATTGCAAGGCCTGAGCTTGCCTGAACAAACATGCCTCTTTATGCATCAGTGCTTGCTGATATTTATATTACTCATCCAATCTGTCTATTTCCATTACCTACTTCTTAAACTCTAGTGCCACCTCCCTTACCATTGAAGGGCAACTAGGAGAGCTATTTGGGGTGATTCTTTGAATATGTTGAGTTTGATCAAAGTCATATGAAGGAAAATAAGACCCATGATTTTGTGTAAAGGAATTATACATACAAAAATGAGATTTCTTGATGGCACCATAACTACTTAACTAGTTGATTCAACTCAAAGTCACCATTGGTGTTGATGCAAAAGCCTCCAAAGGCTAGTTAGTTAAAGAACACACTAAAAATTCTTCAACTCTTTGGACAAAACATGTCCTAGTTGATCCCACCGGGCATACCAAAAATTGTTGACATAGTGGATTGCACCTGGGGTAGGAGGTCAAGCTCTTGCCTTCCACACACAACAATGGAAACTCCCCTCTTGCTTGTGGGACTAGCAAAGCTGGAGGGGAGAGTCTCTAGATAAGGGCTAGCTCCCTCTAATGTATCTTTTAGGCCCTAGTTTCTCCTAATGCTAACAAATAAAATGAAAAGGGGGGTGAAAAGGGAGAGAGAGATGTTGAAAATAGAACCTAAGCCTAAACAAAAAGGTGATACACCAGAAAAGTGATGACCCACCCAGCCTGAATATACACTTTTCACTAGAAAGAAGCACCCATACACTTCATCTGAAGTGGGAATCTCTTCTAAAATAGTCAACTAGGGGTCTATGGAAATACAGGGAGGAAGAAACCACCAGAGGTGTCCTCAGACACACTTATGGCAGCCATTTCATAGGCACCTACATCCCCCTATAGACACTTCTGGTAGACTTGTAGAAAGGAGACTTCACAATGCACTAGACATGTTGTGATCGATCTGTGAAAGTATGAAAGACAATGACTTAACACAAAAGAAGAAAATAGACATATAATTTAAAGTGCAAGTCTAGATAGAGGTAAAAAAGCTAAGTTTTAATTCAAGGTAAAAAAATTTGGCAAAGCTCTACCTTACAAGCCCGAGAGATTTTTGGGTAGAGTTTGCCTTAAGGCTAAGAGAGTGGATCCTCCCAAATGATAAATTTTACAATAAATAGAAAGAGAAAGAGAACTTGGCACTTCCTGGGAAAGATTTTGGCACTCTTTTTACAAGCTGGCCCATGTGTGCCTAAGCCTTGGCAAGAGGGAGCCATTTGATTTTTGGTTCCTGCTTTGACTTTAGCATTTCCACATTAATGTGAAAACATGGCTGCATCTCTTTTCTATAAATAGACTACTCCCTTCAAGGCATTTACGTGGCTTGTCTGTTGTTTGCACCATTTGGTTGTCCATCTGGCAAGTGCTATTCCAACTATAAGAATAAATACCTGAGTTGACATCTCCTCTCACCACTTAGATGCTTTGTCTCTTTATGCACCTTGTCTCATCTTGGTCTTGTCTCCTCTTGCTCTTTCAGCCCTCAGGGGTGATCTTCTAGTGGGTCACTGCTTTTCTTGGGCTCTTTTCATAGTTGGTGCACAGGCAATTCAAAAGCGAACGGCTATTTCACTATCTTAAAATTGACATCTGTGCACCTATCATCATTTGGAAAATAATGGCTAATCCATCTTCTTAAAGTTGATGGCTTCCAGGATGTCGCCATCTTTGGAAAATTTTTGTGGGCTTTTTCTGTAGATTTCTTCCCACAGACAATTTTCTCACAAACAAAAATTCCATGAGAATTGTCTTAGTCTTTTGTCCTTTTGTCTTCAAGTTCTTTGGCTATAGCTTTCCTCTGAATTCCTTCAGACTATTTTATCTGAAGGAATTCCTTTGAACAAAAAGTCTGAAGGAATTCAAATCCTTAAGTTTTTTTTGCATCCTTGGAAATCCTTCATCTACCTTTGAAGTGTTCCCTACCCTCCATAAGGGAACTTGTCTCAGAACTTCCCTTTGCAAGGGAACTTGCCCTTTTGGCTTTAGGACACTCCCTTGAACCAAGCCATTGAACCGACCGATTGAACCAAAATTGTTCAACAGTTCAACAGTTTAACACTGCGTGCCATTCCTTATTGAACCAAGCCTTTGAACTGTTCACTTGAACCAACCGATGAAATTTGCATTAAACTTTGCATTGAACTTCTCCTTTGAACCAACTATTAAACTAATTCATTGAACCAGTTCAATAGTTCAAACATTTGTTGAGCTGAGCCTTTGAATTGAGCATTGAACCAAGGCGTTGAACTTGCCGATTGAACCAAGTAATGAACCAAGGCCGATTGAACCAAGGCATTGAATTGGTTTAATGGTTCAATGGTTCAACAATGTCAACCTTCCATGTGATTTTCTTTAGACAAGAGCCCAAAGAAGCCTTGTAAAACCTAGCACTATCTAAAATTGATTCTTCTTGTGCCAGAAGACTAACCTTACATATTTCATAGAAGTCCCTGTGAAGTCTGTAGAAAACCTATAGAGTTCATAAAAATGGACCTTCAAAGTCTATAGAAACCTCATTGTTGAGTCAGTAGAAATCCAAGCTCTATAGAGTTTGTAGAAATGGACCTGTAGAGTCCATAGAAATAGACCTGCAGAGTTCGTAGAAATGGACCTGCAGAGTCCGTAGAAATAGACCTACAGAGTCCATAGAAATTCTTAGATTTGTGCAAAATCAAAAAATGAAATGGCCTAGAATAGCAGGGGAAGAAGGGGACTGATTTTTGGCCTATTGGGCAAAAAATGGTCAACACTTAGGTCTTTTCTTCTAATTAATTTTGGCATAATTCTCATCTTGTTAGGTGGATCCAAATTCATTTAAAGAAGCTAGAAGTGCACAATCAATGAGTCCATAGGAGGAAGAACCAAAAATTTTGAAGACTTCATGCCCAATAGATCACTCAAAGGCTATCAAGTTCCCACTTAGTACGTAAGTGGCCCACAAAGGTCACCAAAAGTATTGGCTTTTTTATTCATCCCCTCAGTTGGTGCAAAGCCTCCTAAAACCCTACAAAAGATTAGCATACCTATGAAGTTCCTATCACCTCAAAGAGAAGAAGTGTAAGCTTACCTCATCTATGCCCAAGCCCATATCTATCCCTTGATTAATATTTTTTTGTACTTGTAAGCTTCTAAAGCTAGTGGTAGAGACACATGTGAGAAGGATAATCATGCCTAAGTAAAGTACAAGCCACACTTTGTGTCATAATTATGACACTAAATTCAAATCCAATGGTGAAGTAAATCATTTCAAAAATTTCCCTAGTAACAGTTGTTGGATAAAATAAAACAAAAGATTTTCAAACTACTATTTGGTTCTCTACAAATTTTAACATCCAAGTAGAAGTAAGATCAACATCATGGGGGGAGATAGGAACTATTGTGAACCCCTTTCTTACACAGAATTATAATCAAACTATAAATTCTAGAGAAGTTGAAAAAGGGTGGACTCATGAAATTTTTTCTTTGAATTAAAGGTCATGATGAAATTTTAGCTATGGATTTTGTAGTGGGTTAGAAATAATGCCAAGTTGTGTTTAGGTGAGTCAAGGTGGATGTCACAAAATAACTCATCAAACATGTCATGGTAATATCTTTTGAAGGCACTAAATCCTTCAAAGAAAAAAAGCATAAGCAAGAATTCATGCAGGCATTATTTTATATAAAATACATATCCTAAATAGATAAGAAGGTATTTCTCAAGGCTGATCTTTCACAGAGATGGTTGGATATCTACTTACAGGTAATGCATTATTTGACTTTAGAAGGAAAGTTAAATTTTATATTTTTACATCATTTCTTTTTGTTAAACCATTTCAAAGGGATTCGGATTAATTTTCCATATTATCTCATGTTGTTGGAATCTTCAATCTTATATTTCCAAGAAAATTCTTGTTTTGACATAATCCACCAAGGACTAATTTTCCTGGTCACTAAAAGGACCCCTATGAGGAAATAATAAATCAATATTATGGATAACAATAAGGATAATAACTCTGGTAAGTCTAAGGACAAATTATTTTAGGGTAGGAAGTATGAGGCTTCTCCTTCCCCCCACTATATTCATTTATGGGTGGTCGAGAATAAGTAGAAAAGGAAATCATGTGACTCTTCTCCCCTAGAGAAGAGTATGGGCAAGAAGGTTAATAAAAGTCTCTAATTCCCCTGGGGTATCGAAAACTCATAAATATGCAAATTGAAAGCATTTAAATTTTGGAAGAGGGATGATGATTCTACATAGTTTCCAAAGGGATTCAGGTAGAAGTTAGAAAATTTCCATGATAATATGTAGAAGATGGGTAGGTGGATGGTACCGCTTATGGAATAATGGAACAATATCAGGGAGTAAGTGGACAGAATGAGGGAAGGGATGGCAGATCCAAAAATAGTGGAAATAAGCAAAGTAATTTGGAGGTAAACCCAAAGAGGAAAGGTAAAGACATTCTCACCATTAACCCAGGTAACTCCAACTCCAAGAAATAAAAAAAGAGGGAGGAGAAGGATAAAGGCTTTGTTGAATATGGGAGAAACTTGGTGAAAGGCCATAGAAATCAAACTAGATGTATGATAAGTATAAGTGTAAAAAAGAAGATAGGTGGTAATAGTAAAGAGACCCAATCTAAATAAATATAACAAGTTTCTTTATTTTTTGGTCTTATTTTATGGATCATGTTTTGTTGTAATTTTGCTAACTCTTAGTGTTTGGTAGGCTGTGTAGGCCTTGTTTCTCCTTATTTCATATTTACTCTTTTTATATGTTTAATTGTGTTTTTTAGGTCCTTATAGAACCTTATATTTAACTATCAAATAAAAAACATGTAATTAACAAAATAGATGTTAAGGATCTAATAAGCTATTTTGAAAATATTTATTTATTTATTTATTTGAGTATTTTTGGAATATTAGATATGTTCTACCTTAGGTTGGATCATTTTCATTGTTTGGATCATGGTTGGATAGGTGAAAATGGTGTATGGCTTATTCTTCCTCACTATTTACTTGTGAAGTATAAGGATGATGGTATCCTCATGAGAAAAGAGATATCTTGCTGATTTTGGTAATTTTTTTATTCCATTTGATATAACTAAAGAGTTCCTAATGTGAATGCGTATTGAAATTTTTGTGTCATAACAAAAAACCTTGTTTGAATCACTTTAAGACTACAAGAAATTGGTATTATTATATTTCCCAATGTTTATTTCCAACTTCCTTTGTATTGTAAGTCTTTTAGTAATTGACTTACATTGTAAGTGGTTTTTTCTTGTGTAAGTGGTTTTTTATTGTGTAGGATCAACATAGTTATGCAAAAAGTAATCACCACCATGAATAATGTGATTGTTAGAAATTTTGGGCCTTGATTTTCTTTATTTTTTTTAGCTTGAGGGTCCTCCTCCTTTTAAATATAGATATCATGGTTGTTTGTAAATTAACATGCATATATATACACATCCCAATATAATAAATCAAAAGAAACAAAGATATTATTTAATTATCTTTATTTAAGTGGAGAAATATACCCCTAATAAATATAAATTATATTTAAAAATTTTAGGGGGTGTAATTTAAAGAATACAAGACATCTTTGAATCTTATAACATAGTCTTGAATAGGTTCATCTTTGTTTTGAGCCAATGCTTGGAAATGGTCCAATGTTAACTTGGGAAACTTGTGCTTATGACAATGCTTTAAAAATTTATCCTCAAATATTTTTAATAATGATAGAGATCCATTGGGAGACTATAGAATCAATGAAGAGCTTATTTAGTTAGCTCCTATGAAAATATTTTAATAACAAATGCCCATCCTTTGCCTAATGGTCAAAAGAGTGTATATATAGTTTCAAATGATTTATAGGATATCCTTTTCCCTCAAAGATAGATAATAAAGGAATAAAAAATTTATAATTATATACATGTTCAAAGTCATTTATGGTAAGTGGTTAGTCCATCAATATATTATCATGGAAGATAGCCTCATGTGAGGAAATCTACAATTTTATAGTAACCATTTTTGTTGAAGATTGTTTATGGTATTCATCATTGATGGAGTATTACTTAAAGGGGTTGTAAAGAGCTTGAAATTTTTATTGTAAGTTGAAAATTTCCATCCACATTAAACATAGGAATATTAACATTTCCCATAAAAACAAGTGCATGTTTATTATCATTAAATTTTAAAATCTTTGGTATTTCTTTTTGAAATTTTGAAATATTTGATATTTGCATATTGTTTGAGGGTTAATATACATTTGGTAATGATATAACAAGTAGAATTTTATGTAGGTTTGGTAAAGGATATTATTTTGTAACATTGGGGGATTTTTCTAATTTTAGATTTATAATGCACTCTTCTTTGTGGTGCTTTAATGTTATTGGGAAAAGAGTCCATGATGTCTTTATTTAACTTTTGAAAAAAAATAGTGTGAAATGAATGAAAAAGAGAATCATCGCCCTCACTAAGAGGCATAATTTTTGGAAATGTTATAATGATAGGAGTTTGAATCAATATGCCTACAATAAAATATTTGTTATAACTAGTTTATAAATAATCCATGATATCCTTATGGATTTCATCAAATTTAACATGATTGAATGAATGAACATTTTGCTCATGTTTAGTTAATTTGGCTATAGAAGGTAATGGAAAATGTTGTATGTATTCCTTAATATTGTTTAAATCAACTCTTGGGATGGTGGTGGTATGTGTATGACTAAATTTAGACTTGAAAATAAAGTAAAATAATCCTAATATAAGCTAAATTCAAATTGTGGTAGAGCAACAAAAAAAGAAAACAATAATCACAAACTTTACACTTTGAATGCACAATATTTATCCATTGTGATATACATTTGATTTTATCTTTTAAAATATGTGGTGATCAATCCTCCAATGCAAAGAGAGAATGGGCAGTGTTTTGGTGCAAAAAGAATTTTTTGATTCATTTTTATTCACTTTGATTCCCTTGAATGTAGATCTCTAGTTTCCTGATTGTGATTGCAATCCTTTGATATGATGAGTTAAAATGGAGATTTGAAAGTGTATTTATAGATTTTTGGAGAAGTATCTAATGATGGAGGATCATTTGGAATTTTTTGATCATCGAAATGATCAATAGTGGCTAATGATTCCTCACCCATGAGGATGAAGACCTTTTTAAAATGGTTGAGAAAAGAATGGGCTTGGTTAGTTGACTCAGCAAGACTAAGTCAATTTGTTTGACAACTTAGGGGCTAAGTCATAAGAGGTAGAGAATTTTATAGATTCGATTGGGCTGAGGGAGAAAAAGGTGGGAGATGTTTGGATGAGGTGGAAAATTGGGATTTTATTATTTAAAATAATGATTTAAGGGTGTATAATTAACTTATTTAATATTTTGAATTATTCAATTATTTGAATTTGGGAAGAAATGTGACTTATTAATTTAAGAAGAAATATTAAATAGATTAGGTGTTTTTTGACACTAAATAAAATTTAGATGTTTATATTTTCCCTTCTTTGAAATAGTGTTGCGAAGCAATATTATTTCAAAGAATAGTAAAATAAGTAGAGTGTTGATGATTAAAAAGGAAAAATTTGCCCCATATGAATGAAAATGAGTGTGATGATGCCCCCTTGAGGGTTTGTGTGATAAATGGATAAATTATCAAAATTGATGAAAAGAGGATATGGTTAAAATGATGCTTTTGAATGAGAAATCAATTTGTGTTTGAATTGATGTCAAATTGGTAAGATGTTGGTGGCATAAAAAGTTTGTCCCTAGTTAACAAAAACTAGAGTATGGATTTGAAAAATAATAGTTTAACCATTTAGAGATTTCACACTTATTTTTGTTACTAATGATGCAGGGGTTAATTGAGTGGTTGTGGAAATGATATATCCTAGTAAAAATAAACTAAAAATCTATAAATTGAAAAAATATATTGAGTTTTCAAATGTTTTTGTTCATTTTATTTTAAGATATTATTTCAAGATTTTGAATACAAATCTGAAATAAATTGATTAAATGTTGCTTGAATGGTCAAGATAAATGAAATAATAAGTTGGATGGGGGATGGGGGGAAAGTAAAATGAATTTATAAAAACATAAGTAGAAGACATTGTGATTTAGAAAATCATTTATGCAAATTAATCTTCAAGGTTAGTAGCTAAGAATTATTTTTTGAGATATTCGCACTGAGCCTTGTGAGAAAATATGGATTGTGTTCCATACCACGAGCACTAAGAAGAGAGTGGGATGTTTCCAAATAATTGAGAGGAGTAGAAATCCAGTAAGTCTTTTAATTTTTGAAATTTTTTTCATTTATTAGGGATTGAAATTGAAGAACAAAAATAAAAACAATTGCATGTAATGTCATAGTTTTTGGGAAGAAAAAATAACTACAAGACAAGCTTATTAAGCATGTAATATCATAGTTTTTAGGAATTAAAAATAACTGCAAGATGAGCTTTTTCTATTTGAGAGTAATTTAACTCATAGGATATCAATTTTTTGATCAAGTAGTAGACTCCTCATTATTTTATAGTATCATCAAGTTATGCTAAAAATCCTCCAAGGGCATATTGAGTAGCTAACATGTAATAAAAAAAGGTTTAATAACAATTGGTGGCATCAATACCAATGGATTTGAAAGATACTACTTGATATTATTAATTACCTTTTCACAATCTTATATCTAGGTAAAAGGAATATATTCTTTCAATAAAAAGGTGAATGGGTGATAGATATCTGCAAGCTGAGAAATAAATCTTATGATCACTTGTATCTTTCCTTGTAAACTTTTAAGTTTATTAATATTTTTAGGTGGAACCATACCCATGATAACTAAAAATTTTTAAGGATTGAATTCAATTCCACATTATGAAATAATAAATCCTAAAAATTTTCTTGATGTAACTATAGCTCCAATAATCTGAATGGAACCGCTAGTGTTTGGTAGGGTGCTAAAATAAACCACTAAGAGGCTAGAAGACTTGGGAGTTCTATGGGCTACAAGAGGTATATAGTGGATATCTAGTTCAATAACTTACACCAAGTTATAGATAGTATTGTAAACCAAGTTAGGGATAGAATTAACAAGCACACAATGTATGCAAGTACCTCTAGCGAATCCAACCATCCAACCATAGTAAAGCTAGTAGTTAAGACTAGACTATTGATTGCATATAAATTGTAGAAACAACAATACCAAATAAAGAGAGATAAAAAATGAAATGTAAATGTATATGCTAAGGAAATTTTAATCCAAATTAAAGTTTTTTTAATAAATAAATACATTTTAAATAATAGGTTCAAGAGCATGCCTAGTCAAGGTTTGAGCTATCCTTTGAATTCAACACTATTGTTTTCTAACAATGCAATGTTCTAGTTTAGCAAAAGAGGGAGATTATTTAAGAAAGTATATTTTGTTTTAAGCATGCAAAGTCATACTATGTAATATAAATGTTTCCAATGTAATTATAACATTTAATGGTAAATATTTCAAGTAATGAATATATCTGGTAACCACATATGAATGCAAACATAACTAAATCACTAAAACAAATCAAAACCTATCACATACACTACACAAAACAAATAGAGTTTCACTTTTCATAGAAAATTTTACTCAGATCAAGCTTAAATAAGATGTGTATATTTTCAACCAACTAGGAATCCAATCTATTAACCAATGTAGGAAGAAGACCAAGCTATGTGCAAGTTGAAGTCCAAACTAAAATATAAGAGCAAAGGAGGAGGTGAAGTGAGAAATTGAAATGGTGTAAGAGCTCAAACCAAGTACAAAAATTAGGTGAAATTTAAAATATATAAGCTATAAGTAATCCATAATGAATAAGGAACAACTAAGAGTAGCAATGGAGTCTCCAATCAAATGTATAACAACATATGGGACCCTCTGTCACCAATCAAGCTCAAGAGTGCCAAGAATGAATCAAGAGAGATTCAAGAATGCATGAGAATCAATAGATGGAATAAGATACAAGATAAATTGTGAAGAGAGAAGAGAGAGGCTCAAACTAATGAGAATGAGGCATATATCCTAACCCTAATCTACCAAAATACTTAAAACTAGCCATTTTTAACTGTCTGGGTCTAAACAGATGCTTTTGCACACATTCTACCTTGGTCACCACCTAGGTTGTGGCTTTTAAAAAGGAAAAATGTAGCCTAAACTATGGTTTTCCTTCACATAATACACAACTTGGGTCAAATATGGGCCTAGGCTAGTCAATAGGCTCTTGAAAGGCCCCAAAGGGTCCTTAGAAGGCATGTCTTATGTGCAAAAAGGCTAAGATGGACTAAATATGTATGGGGGTAAGACTAAGATGCAATAAATTTCTAATCAAGTGGAATATGTCTCAAAGAGGGATGACCAGGATTAATAGTTTGCATGTGATCTGATGTGTAATCATAGTGAGGAGTAGGGTCATGAGAAGTATGATTACATATGCTTTTGAAGTACAAGCAGTCAATTTTTGAATGAATAATGAGTGTTTTATAGTACTTAGAAGCCACACCAAAGTAAAGGAAATAAATAACTAAAAATATAAAAGGAAACATTACCTATACTTACTAGCTAAGGATGATGGTAGAAGAAGTTGATGGTACGATCCATGGGTGAGAGTGAAAATACTGCATAATCCAAAGTCCAAATCTAACTCTAACTCTATATCTAGTTCTAGCTCCTAAAAATAAGAGACACAAGTGATATAAAATCAAATCATACCATCCATAATGGCATTTACTAGGGTATTAGCCCTACTGTTATCCTTGTGAGGGATATAGGTGAACTAGATGTCCTTTAAAAAAGAGAGCAAATCACATGCCACCTCGAAGAGGGGGAGTAACTCAACACTAAGGACAACCTAGACACTAGTGATTTAAGACATGGTTAAGAGTGATTTAGATAATAATTGCACATATCATGTGCCTAATTTAGGGCATGAGTCAAGGCACTAATGATTGCATGATACTTGATGACATTATTCATCTCACTAGTAAAGAAGAAACTAGCTGCAACAAGCTCATGGCCCTATTGATCATCAATAACTTAAGCTAAAAATGTCAGTCCTAGGTTTTCCAAACTACTACAATCAATGTGAATCACCACTAAGAGGTGCACCATAATGGGGGTCAAGACCACAAGACTAATAACTATCAAAAAGGCAATCTCAAAGTGAAGCGATGTAAGTATGTTGTTTGAGGGAAACAAAAATGAAGCCAAGCCACAAATCATAGAATTTTTCCAATACTAAATATAATGAGAGGTAACAAGGGAAAGTGGGGGAAAGTTTAGAGAATATGAATAACAGTTGATAATACTAGAGTAAGTCCTAAACTACCACAGCCAACTGACAACCCTACATGTAACCATGATGAATAAGAAAGAGAGAGGGAGTTATACTAGATCAACCACAAAAAATCATATAGATGACTAACTAAAAGAAACATAGTAACTTCTATCCCTGGGTGCCCATGAGATGGGGTACAGGCCCAGGAGATCAATGGGGACCCACAAGAGGTCTTAGAGACCAAAAAGGGGCTAAATTGGGCCCAAAAAAACCTTAGATTAAAAAATGGAGGATTACAATGCACTTAGAACATGCCAAAACCCCTAATATGGAGGTTTTGTAGTCTAGAATGTAAAAAAGGGAAGGAAAACACCCAAAAAGGGCCAACAAGGTGCATCTGACAAAGAGTGCACAGGCCTAATAGGCTAAAGGACCTGATGGTCCAAGAGACTAAAAAAATCCTAAAACACACCCAAGGAGACCTCAAATAGAGAAAAATACCCTGACATTATGTTTGGAATGGGCCAAAACTTCTAAGATGAAGGTTTGAAGGTTCTAAGAATAATGATAGGGTGAAATAGAGGCCCTGAGAGGGCAAAACAAATATCCTAGCCTAGGCCACAACCTACCTGGGCAAAACCAATAGCCTAAACCCTATCAGTCCATGGACTATCCTAGAAAACCATATCTTATACTATAAGAGGCCAAAAAATAGGCCCGAAGAGCCTAGATAGGGCCTAGAACTTGCCCAAAATGAAAGGGAAAACAGGAAACAATAAGAGAATTTTTATGAGGTTATGAAAACATGGTGTTCTAATTTCATAGAGTGAACAAATTTTCCAAGGTCAAGTTGCTCTGTCATGTAGATGCAATGATCATTCAAAGTTATATAGGCAGAAAAGATGTATCATCTAGTAGAGCCACCACCACTGTGTGAGGGTCGATCGTGAGAGGGTATCTCAATGCCAACCATAATGAGAGGTGAGGAGGGGGTAGGAGGCCTATCATTGATGAAGATTAGATATGGAAGGCTAGATCAAGTCATAAGAAACCATAACCATTAGCTTATATCACCTATAGGCACTATAAAAAAGGAGAGAGGGAGTCGATATAAGGATAGCTACTATTAAGCAGTAGCCTAACCAACTACAAGAGGTAAAAGGCTTTGCTTTTATCCCAAGGTGCATCTAAGGAGAAGTGTACAAGCCAAATAGCTAGGGAAAACTACAAAGGTCTGATGATGGATTCCATGAGTAGGGAAATCCATTGAATGGGGGCCTCAGGAGGGTGTTCTACTAAGATTTGAGGCTCACCATAGTCCCAAGCCCAGGCCTGCCCTCAAGGGTAGGCCATCACTTCTCTCTAACTATAGGCCTACCCCTGAGGTAGGCCATTGCTTAGCCTACAAAGAGGACAATCAATAGGTAAAATTTGGGAGTAATAAGATGGAGAAACTATATGCTTAGGTTCACCAATCATGACTCGAAGCATAAGAATGTTGAAGGTGGGGTCATTTTTAGTGAACGAGAATGTTAAAACCAAGTAAGTAAGAGGATAAAAATGTAAATGATGCATAGGCATGATCTTATTGTAAGATATCCTCTCATTTTTTGGGTTGCATGCTATACCATGAATGGATTAGCACTCAAGATCAGACTCAGCTACTCTAGGTCCTATGGTGTCTATGGTATTCCATTATATCCTTAACCTACTCATGAATGAGCTCAGGGATAAGACCCTAAATTCAATAGAATTGGAATCCCAAGGGTGGGAGGCCAACCATGGACATAATGAAATTAGATCAAACTAAGAGACAACAAAAAAGGCAACTAGTTGGAGAACCAACAAGGAGAAGAACACAAAACTAAAAAAATTATCACACAACTAGAGGAAGAGTGAAAACACAACTGAAAGAAAAGCCTTGTGAATATCAAAGGGGGATTGGCTAAGAGAGTTATAAAGAGTATATAACTATAATGAAACCTTATGTGGTATCCCATCAAGTATGATAGAATGTAGCTCCAAGAATATGAATGGATCCACCAGTGTTTGGCAGGGTGCTAAAGCATACCACTAAGATGCTAGAATTCTCAAGGGTTTTGTGGGCTATAAGAGATCTATAATGGCCATCCAATCTTCTAGTTTACACCAAGATATAGATATATTTTTAAACTAGGTTGGGGCTAGAACAAGAAAGTCTATAAAGTATGCAAGTACCTCTATTAGATCCAACCACAGTAAATCAAGTAGCTAAGACTAGACTATTGATTACATATAAATTGTAGTAACAATAATACCAAATAAAGAGAGCTAACAAATCAAATGTAAATCTAGATGCTAAGGTACATTTAGGTCAAATGAAATATTTGTTAATCAATAAATATGTTTTCAATAATAGGTTCAAGAGCATGCCTAGTCTAGGTTTGCGCTATCCTTTGAAATCAAGACTATTATTTTCTAACAATGCAATGTTTTAGTTTAGCAAGAGATGGAGACTATTTAAGCAAGTTATCTAGTTTGTTTTAATCATGTATATTCCTACTATATAATATAAATGTTTCCAATGTAATCATAACATTTAATGGTAAATATTTCAAGCAATGAAGATATCTTGTAACCACATATGAATGCATAAACTTCAAAAACTATTCTAAATAATGTACAAAATAACTAAATCACTAAAACAAATCAAACCCTAGAATATAAACTACACAAAAAAATTGAGTTTCACTTTTCATATCAAATTGACCTTAGATCAATCTCAAAGAATATTTGTGGATGTTCTACCAACTAGGAATCCAAGCTAGGAAGTAATGTAGGAAGAAGACCAAGTTATGTGTAAGTTGAAGTCCAAACCAAAAGCCAAGAGTGAAGGAGGAGGTTGAAGTGATAAATTAAAATGTTATAATATCTCCAAACAAGTGCACAAATCATGTTCAATACCAAATTTATAATCTAGAAGAAATCCACAAGGAAGTAGGAATAATTGAGAGCAGTAATGGAGTCTCCAAGCAAATGTATAGTAGCATATGGGACCCTCTGTCACCAATCAAGCTCAAGGGTGCCAATAATGAATCAAGAAAGATTCAAAAAGGAATAAGAGTCAAGAGAGAGAATAATAATCAAGAGAGTGTGTAGAGAGAAGAAAGAAGCTAAAATGAATGATGATGAGGCATATATCTTGAGCCCAATCCATTAAAAGACCTAAAAGTAGCCATTTTTGATCATTTAGGTCCAAACAAATGCTTTTGTATAATTATATCTAGGTCATGGCTAAGGCCATGTATTTTTTGAAGGAAACATGCAACCTAATTTGTGGGTTTCCTTCACATAATCCATGGCCTAGGTCAAACATGGGCATAGGATAGTCAACAAGCTCTTAAAAGGCCCTAGCGGGTCCCTAGAAGGCCTATCTTGCATGAAAAAGGGCTAAGATGGACTAAGGATGTATGGGGCATAAGAATATGATGTGAGAGAGGTCCAATAATGTGGAGGATGTATCAAAGTGGGATGACCAGGGTCGATAGTCTACATGTTAGCTGATGTGTAATCATAGGGAGGAGTAGGGTCATAAGAAGTACAATTCCAGTAATACCAAACACACAGTTTTTTAGATTTCACCTCATTTTTATATTCTCACATACACTCAAAAATATGGTATATCACCTAAGGATGATCTGATCTAGATTTATATTTATCCAAAATGTCATCCACATACTCCTCCACAATATCATTAAGCATGTCATGAAAGATAATGGTCATTACCCTCTGATATATTACCCCAATATTGTTCAACCCAAAAGGCATCACCAAATAATAGAATGTCCCCCATGGATTTGTAAAGGTTATTTTATGTTGATCTTATTTAGTAATTTTTATTTGATTGTAGCTTGAAAAACCATCCATTAAAGATAGCATTTCATGGCCTGTAGTTGAATCAATGATTATATCTATGTTAGGTAAAGGAAAGTCATCCTCTAGGCATGATTTATTTATATCATGGAAGTCTATGCATACTCTAATTCCCTCATTTTTATTTAATACTAGCATAATGTTTGATATCCAATCTTATTATTCAATGGGACATATAAAACTTACAGCCAATTATTTCTTTAGCTCTTCCTTTACTAGCAGTGATATCTTGGGATGCATTTTTTAGAGATTTTATTTTAATAGTTTTACATCTAGATGAACCACAAGGTGGTGAACTACTAAATCTAGATTTAACCCTAGCATATCTTCATAAGACCATGTGAATAGATTATAAAACTCATGAATCAGTAGTGTAAATGCATCCCTTTCTTTTGGATTGAGTGATATAACAAGCTTTACAATCTTTGGATCAGTTTCAGTGCCAATGTTTACAGGAATGGTTTCTTCAATAGGTAGACTTGATTCATCTTTATAATCTAGGGGTGGTGTAATAAGATGAAAATTTTATTCAACCTCCTCTTATTTTGATGTATATTTATAACTGATAGAGTGACATAATTTTTATTCCCCAAAATATGTGGAATTTTCTAGTTGTATTAGAAAACTTTTCTTATGATCACCTATAGGAATTTAATCCTTGATTCTCAATAACTTAGATATAGCTTCATCATTTTTAAAATGGTTGAGTTGTGGTGTAGTTTTTTTACCCATTAGATGAGATAAGGATATTTTAGGTCAAGTGTTAAGATGGCATTTTCATGGAAAATATCGGTAAGGGCTTGATCTTCAAAATGGCTAATGATAGAACCTGTCTTGTTGTCTGATGAATCATCTTTTGACTCACTAGAAGAGTCACTTTGGGAAATCATTAGATGTACATTAAGTGGGTTAAATCCTAGACCATTCTTCCCTTCATTGTATTTTAGTGTTATTGGTTTAATGACACCTTGTTCACAGAGACCAAGACCGTTGCCCTTGTAATTCATTATTTTTCACATGATGGATTTTATAATGGGATATTTTAATGGTGGAAAATCAAGTAGTTAATTATTTATAATAAAGCCAAGAGGATTTTGAATCATCAATATGTTCATCAGAAAGAAGGCCTCCCTTGATGAATTTTGTATGACTAAGATTTTCAACCATTCTTTTATCCTTTAGATGGTTTGGTATACCATATTCATTAGAATTGGCATGTATTGTGATTGTATAAAAACATTGAATAATATGATTTTTCATACCTTGATAAATGATTTTGAAATGGGAAGAAGTTTAAGATGATGCTTTGTTGGATGATGGATTGGATGTTTTCTCAATGGATGGATTATTAGAAGCTTACTCAATAGATGGATTATTAGAAGCTTTCTCAATGGATGTATTATTAGAAAAATTCTTAATGGATGGTGAATTGGTTAATGTTTTTTCAATAGATATAGAGGGGGTTGGATTATTAATCCAACCACCAAGGGGAGGTGTTTGAAATAAACTTTTAGGATTGACATAGTTTTCAAATGAAGGGTAGTCCTCAACAGGGGTAAAATTATCTTCTATGACTGGTAGATAGTTGGAATTTTGATATTTACCTTCTAAAATTTTGCAATATTAGAAGGGATGAGGATCCCCTTGAATAGTTACTTCCATTCCTATATGGGAAAAATTCAAACACTGATGAAGGGTGGATGGGATAACATTCATAGAATGGATCCATGGGCATCCAAGGAGTATATTTATCGTAAACCAAGATTGAGAACATGAAAAAGTGTTTATTTAATGACAGACCCTACCATCAAAGGAAGATGGATTGTGATGATAGACTGGCATTGATTATTATCATATGCCTTTATTGTTATGATATTTACCTTTAATGTTATTACTAGATACCCACTATGTTTTATGAGTCTTAGTGTGCATAGATTAAGGACTGAACCATTGTCTATAAAAAAATCCTTTTTACCTTATGCCTACAAATAGTAACCTCTATATACAATGGGAGGTTATGCTCTAAACCTAAAGGAGAAACATCATAATGATGAAATGTTAATTGATTATTTATTTCCAAAGAACCTATTAATGCTTGGAAGTTTTTGGGATCAAAGTTCTAAGGAACATTAGAATCTTGAAGGACTTTATATAAAATATATTTATACACAGGGGAGGTGTTGAGAAGGTATAGAATGGATATATTCACTAGTGTTTTCTCAATATGGTCTATAATGTTGTACTTATATTTAACATTAGAGGGAGATGCACTTGGTAACATAAGCTTTATGCATCTTGTGGTGATGGCACATTCATATTTTGGCAAAGTGACAATGTTAACATGTTTATGTACCATATAAATGCTATTGATTATGGAATTAAATGAATGGCTAGCTTGGTTAACATTACTTTATTTTGAGCTACTTGGAATGGCTACATGGTTCAAAACCTCATATAACGATGGCTTTTTTCAAAAATTGGGTCAACGATAGGGTAACCCTCCATGGCATCACGGTGAAGCTCACCGAGGAATTCATAGTGAAGGTCACGGGGCTTCCAATGGAGGGAATAAAATTCTCAAAGCAAACCAACATATCTAATGAGGCATTTAGCAAATTCCCAAAGATAGATGCTGAGAAGTAGCAGTTGGAAAAGAGTGGGGATTTTTTCAACTTGGAGCAGATCAAAGGAATCTGGAGAGACATCTTATGTTGCATTCGTGATTATTTCATACTTGATGGAAGAAGCAAAAGAGTCCATAAATTTCATTTTGTATTTCTTAATCATTTTAGGTACAAAGCTAGAATATCCTTTCCTTTCTATTTGCACTTCTCACTGCTCCAAATTTTGTTCGCTCATAGAAAAAAGGAGTCTCATCCTATATTACATGAGGGATTAATCCTAATAATTGAAGGTTTCTACAAAAACAAGGCCATTGTCCTGAATCCTTGTTTGGATAAAAAGGACTCATAGAGTAAGAAGAATGAAACAGTAAAGGGGAAAGAAAAAACTAAACCCAAATCCTGCAGCTTCAAAAAATAGGTTGTTGATGAGGAAACAGAGTGGGAAAGTACTAAAAGTTCTGAGGAGGAGAGTATGGAGGAAGAGGAAGGAACAGAAAGTGGGGAATCTAGTTCCAGCAAGGAAGAAGTAGATAAAGGTAAGAATGAGATAGAAGGGGTCACTATGGAGTAAAAAACTGAGAATAATAACTATGATCTTGAGGAAAATCAGCAAGTGCCAGGGGAAACTGAAAAAGATATGGATGTTCTATTTGAGGATCCTGCGTCGAAAACAGAGAAGGAACATCTAGTTCAGGATGCCTATCATGTAATGGAAAATGGATATCAAGTAAAGGATGATCCAATCCATAACGAAAGCCCTATAGAAACTAAGGAATAGAAACGAATGGAAAGGGAGGATTATACAGAAAAGGATGAAGACAATCCTAAAGAGAACACAGAAGATTTAAGTGATATAGGGTAGAATGACAGGAGGCACCCCTTTATGAGCTCGGCCAAATGCAAAGTAGATGCTATCCTCCAAGTTGACTCATGGATGTATAAGGAGATAATGGGCCTCAAAAAGAAAATGGAAATATTGGAACATAATGAGGAAATAGATCGAAATAAAATCAATAATTTAGAAAAGCAGATGAGGGATATTCCTATCAAACTTAAAGACTATGAGAATAGTCTTAGGGAGATCATTAAGGAAATCAAAATGAAGATGGAAGAGGTAACCTCTAGCATATGTGTAGCTGCTGTAAACATTAGAAAATAAGCAAATGAGGAAATTAAATCCTTGGAGGGGCCTAGCAAGAGAACTAGACAGAGCTCAAGGAAGAAAGTAATGCAAGAGGTCACTAAATCAGTGGCTATATCTATACAGGACACTGCTATGATTGGAAAGGAAGTGGTGAAGATGATTTTGGAATTAGAAGAATAGGTTCTTTATGTTTTTACTGTCTTGGTCCTTTTGGCTAGATGTAATAATTGGTTCCATTTTCTGGTTTTTTGTTTTCTTTTCACACTGGAGTTTCCAGGTCTCTGTAAAACTTGGGGTTTGTCTTTTGATGTTCTTGAATTATGGTTTCAGGTCCCTGTAAAACCTGTTTTTGATACTACTTAGTTGTAGGTAAAAGATTTCACCTATGGACGTAATTGTTATATCATTCTTTCTTTGTTTTTGGGTTTCAGGGTCCCTTCAAAACCTATTTTTACCTTAATCTAAAACATTACTTTATTTTGGTTATTTTTGTTCTTATTTACTCTTACCTTGTTCATGATTAGGGAATGGGTCTTGGTATATCCATAACTTTTGGTTTTTAGATTATTTTGATGATGCATTTTCTACTACTATGTCACCTTTATCAATAAGATATTGAACATAATGTTTTAGGCACATGCACTGATTTTTTGAATGACCTTTGATATGATGGTATTCATAGTATTCATCCTCTTTGTACCAATTAGGTTTGGGAACATTTATTCAAGAGGTTTTGTGTTTAGTCACACAATCATGTTTACATAAGATAAATTTCAAAAAATATTTTCATAAGTTTCACCTAATTGAGTGAACTTACATTTTATTCTTCATTATTTTTGTTTCCCACCAAGAATTTTGATTTAGTGAGTTGATTATTTTTGTGTTTGTGTTTGTGGATTCTAGATCTATTTTACATCAACTACACTATCTCCAACAAGATTCTTATTTTTGGAAAAGAATTTAGGTTTGTCTATTAGTTTCAAGTCATTTTTATTATTTCATTTAAATATTTTAATTATACCCCTATTAATCAAAGTTATTTACACCTGAATTCCCTTTTTGATAATCTCATTAAAATATCATAAGCAAAGAAGTAATAAGTGATGCCCCAAATCTAAGTTTAACTTGTTCATAAAAAATTCCACTAACTTTGTTTCTAGAAATGACCATGTAAATCAATTTGCCATTGCTCACCATATTTGAATAAAAGAAGAAAAAGTTTCACCATTTTGTTGATTGGTAGTATGCAAGTCTAGAGTTTCAAGTCATTTTCAATATTATAAGAGAAGTGATAGATAAATTTTTTAGATAGGTCTTTGAAAATAAAGATAGATCCTTTCAAGATCCTTGAGAACCATTCAAGGGCCTAGCCCCCAAGGTTTTATGGAAATAGATGCAACATTAATTGGTTACTACAAGTAACATATGTACATTCATGATAGAATCTTGTTACATATTCCATGGGATCTCCTTTACATTTGTACTCATCAAATTTTGGGAGTTCAAAATATTTGGGAAATAGTGTAGTCATTTTATTCACATCATACAGATATGAAAAAATATCTTCAAACTTAAATTACTGTTTCTAGCTATAGGATCCATCTTCCAAGCCTTGGAATCTATCCTTTATGTTTTGAAATTATCGCATGATAAAAGGATATAGTTTATCTATTTGACTTAGAAGATTAGGTGGTTTATTTTTGAATTGATTTTTATATTGGGGCAAGTTTTGATTAAAATTATTGGGAATTTGATTGTTATAGTTGAGTTTTTTAGGTTCAAAAAAGGTATTGGTGTTATAACAAAGTTTTTGATTAATACCAAAATTCATTTGATTTAATTTGGGTTAAAACCAAAATTGGTTTGATTTGGGTTTGGAATTTGGTTAGAACCAAGATTAGGATTTTGTGTAAAATTTGAACTTATTTGGTTTAGATTTGGGTTAAATTTTCGATTGTTTGATGTGTTAGCATTGAAGTTCATGGGATTGGAACCAAAATTTGTTTAGTTAAACACACTTGGATTATTTTGTTGTTGATAAATGTTGGAGTTTAAACTAAATTGAATAAAACCTAGGTTTAGGTTATTTGTGTTAGGATTATTAAGGTTATGTTTGGCATTATATTGTACTTGTTTTTGGTTTGAGTTAGTATTGGAATTTGGGGTATATTTAAATGAAATAATTGGTTCAGACCTAAATCTTTTTTGAATTTAATTGGGATTCAGAGCTGGTCCAAGTAATAATTGGTTTGGTACATTTTGACTTATATTTAGATTATTGAATATGTGTGAAGCATCATTCAAACTAGGATTGGACAAGCCTAGTAGGTATTCAAGATTTGGTTAGGATTGGATATGATGGGTGAAGTTTTAAAACTTTGATTTAGATTGATTGATGAGTTTGAATAAAGATTCACACTCAGATTAATTTGATTATAACCCTATGATTTTGGTTGCATACCCAAATTTGGTGTAATAAAATTTTGATTGATTTGACTTGAATTAGATGGGAGACTCATATTGAAGTTTGGATGATTTTGCTACATGATGGGTAAACTTGAATTAGGATTCAAGTTTTGATTGGTGGGATGCATGATTGATTAGTTTGAATACATATTCAAACTTAAACTTAGATTGTTTGGATGGTTTTGTGAAGGTAAATTCATATTTACATTCATGTTAGGATTCCAAAATGGATTATTTGATTGGTGAGATTGAAAGTTCATAATCTCTTGGTTCCCTTGATTTGCATGGATTTTTATGGGAAAACCATGACTAGCTTGGGATGACTCATGTGAAAAATAGATTTCCCTTTGTATTGAGAGACTTGGGGGTGATATTGTGAAGAGAGAATGAGAGAATTGCTGCCTTATAAATATTCTTGTGGTATTTTTTGATTAGGATTTGAAGAAGAAGGATCTTTGCTTGCTATGAGATAGTTCAAGTTATGTACATCAAAATTAGATGGGAACTTTGCACCAAAGCCCAAGACTCAAAGCAATACTTTATTTTTATTAGACATGATATATTCATCTAGGGAAGGTGGAGGTTGGGTAGCTTTTGGGATACCTTCATCTTAGTAAGCCCCTCCCTCTTCTTTGTGCTCAGTTATTTCATGTAATTCTACATGATGACCTTGATCGGGGATTTGAAAGGGGTCATTGCCAAAAGGCTCTTCCCTTTCATTAAGAAGATTTAACATAGCCATTTTTTGAGTAATAATCATGATTAGAAGGAAAAATAAAATCACTCAAAAAATTTATGATATAAATTAACAATACGAACCAAAGATTTGACTAAAAAACTTAAATTATTAAACCAATTATTTTAAGGATGTGATTTTAAAAGAATTAGTTTTTCAAAAAAAATAACATGTGATAAACACAAGGAAACAATAAACAAAATTTATATTCTAAACAAATAAACAATTTCACATAAAGGGTGAAAATTAGGATGATGGGTCATGAATAACTATTGGGCCTTATGTTGTCACTTACTCTTTCATGCTCTCAAATATAACTAATATTAAAATGCACTAACCATGGAGGATCATTCCATTCCCATGACCCATCGAGTCTAGTTTTGAGGGTGTGTGGAAATTTTTTCATCACTAATCACTAATTGATGCACCAAAGTTAAATGATAAAAAGGTTATCTTAGGCTTAAGGTTTAAACAAGCTTATCTAGTGTGGAAAAATCATGGAAGAAATCGATAAAGTAGATGCACACTATTGGGTCTTATTTGGAAGTGCCTAACACAGTCATAGGGGTCTCAGTGTGTTGACAATCTGTGATATCATATTTTGAGTCAGTTGTTGAAACCCTAGGTATTGAAGCATGAAATCCCCTCATGTCACAGTGTGCTTAAAATACACAACTAATTAGGCAATTGAAATAGATAGATCTTGATTTATATACCCCACTAGTAAATAGAGTTTCACCTACTAAATGGAGTCACAGTGGTGAAATCTATGGTCAATAGATCCCTTAAGAAAAGAAAAATAAAAGTAGATAACCATTTCTTATTTCTAAGTTTCATCGCCAATGTAATACCAAGGAAAGAGCATATGCAGATATTATTTGGGTAACATAAATAATTATGAAAACATTTCTGATTTCCAAGTATTGTTACCAATGTAATGCCAAAGAAAGAGCATATGTGACTTCCACAACCACAAACAAAAATATTGAAATAAAAGGTGATGTAATTATTAACAATTTTGAAAATAAAAATAAAAATGTTAGTAACAAGAACATTTAGCTTTTATTGATTCTTTTTGTTGATCTTATTTAGCAATTATTCTACAAACAAGTTATTATAATGTTTTCTTTGGTTACAAATGAGGTAACCTACAATAGAATAAGTGAAAACCCATGAAAAACAAGTGAAAAACACCTATCTATTATAAAAATTCTATTACATAGATAGATGAGAAAAGTAAAATTGAAATAAAATCAACGTAAGAAAAACATAGAATGTAGAAGATAGATTATAAAAAGACCCAGCTTACAAGATGATTTCCCTATTAGGATCCAAGATTGCATTGCCAATAGTGATGAATTTTTTGCAGAAAGGGATGAATTTGTTGCAAAAAGTGATAAATTTTCTATAGAAAAACATGATTTTGCTACAAAAAAATATGATTTCACTATAGAAAATGACAAATTTACTACAAGAAAGGATGATTTCACTATTTTTTATGAAAATGTTACAGATGATGACAAAATCATTGTTTGTTAAAAAAACACTATTAACCTACAAATAGAACAAAAAAACATAGAAAAATACAAGAAAATAGAAAAATCTCATTGTTATGGTCTACAATTTCATGATTAAAGCTCCCATATTAATTATTATACATAGGAAGTCACATAGACAAATAGAAAATAGCTGATAGCAACTTTTATCTCATGGCATCACTAAAAAAAATCAATATTAAATTCAAAATGCAAACATAAACAACAAAAACCAAAAGATAAATATTAAGTGCAAAGATGATGATCAAAAGATAAAAAAAGATATGCGAAATTCCCACCAGGCATGCTATAAATTGTATGAAATAAATTTAGACATGAAAATAAAGTAAAATAATCTTAATCTAAGCTATATTCAAACTATGGTAGAGAAATAAACAAATAAAACAACAATCACAAACTTTACGCTTTGAGTGTGTAAGATTTCTCCATTGCGATATACATTTGATTTTCTCTTTTAAAATATGTGGTGCTCACTCCTCTAATGTAAAGAGAGAATGGGAAGAATTTTGGTACAAAAAGAAGTCTTTGATTCACTTTTATTCACTTTTGTGTATAGCTTTGGTTTCCTGATTGTGATTGCAATCTTTTGATGTGATGCTTGAAAATGTGATGCAAAAAAATAGGCCAATCTTCTGGAAGTCATAACTTTTGACCCATAGCTCCATTTGAGCAATTACACACACCAAAATGACTATCTCAAAAAAAAATTATGTCCTAAGCATCTCTATCCACTTAGAATTGTTTTTTATTCTTTTTAGATACCATACGTGATCATCTAAGGGTTCAAATTTATTGTTTAATGATTTTTTGGCAATTTTTCTATTTTTAGAATCATATATTTTTAGGACCAAACGTCAACTTAAATTTAATTTCATACCATAGGTTAATTTTAGTGTTTATATTATTTATGGATATTTTTATATTTGCATGCACTTGCATGCAAAACTTACTAAAAATAGTAGCTACTAAAAATAGACATTTTTTTAGATTTTAGTTTCTTTGAATTTTTGCATGTCAACTCTATTTTTGATTTGAGGATTATTTAATCATATTTTGGGTTTTTAATTATTTAAATTTCATTAAATATAAATCAATTCAAGTTATTGTTTTAGACCTTGGCCTATTGATAATTTATTGTCTTGATAGTTTTCGTGTTCATTAAAATGGATATTTGCAAGTGTATTTATAGATGTTTGGAGAAGGATCCAATGGTGGAGGATCATTTGGAATTTTAAAATGATCCAAATAGTCAATGGTGGCTAATTATTCCTCAGTCATGAGGATTAAGACCTTTTCAAAATGGTTGAGAAAATCATGGGGTTGGTTAACTGACTCAGCAAGACTATATCAATTTGCTTGACAACTCAGGGGTTGAGTCATAAGAGGTGGATAATTTATGGATTTTTTTAAGATGAGGTAAAAAAGTTGGGAAGTGTTTGGATGAGATGGAAAATACATATTTTATTAATTAAAATAAGTATTTAAGGGTGCATAATTGACTTATTCAATATTTTAAATTATTTCAGTATTTGAATTTGGGAGGAAATGTGATTTATTAATTTAAGAATAATTATTAAATAGATTAGGTGCATTTCAACACTAAATTAAACTTAGGTTTCTACATCATGAACCTAGTTAGAGGAATGATATCCACCATCATTCAAATGTTTAAGATGATGTGCTTGTGTATTGGGAAATCAACAATAATAATCATTTTTTTACTTCTTTGATATAAAGTTGGATAGATTTGTGATCATAGTAATAAAAATGATATATCATCCATTATGATTGAAATAAAGTAAACAAATGTTATGTAAAAAAAAGTGAAGAACATTAATTTAATCTATATATGTCAGGTTCACCAAATGTTTAACCCTAAAGTGAGATAAATCAATATAGTATAGGGTTAAGAATATAGAAATGAATAAGCATAAGGTTGATGAATATATCTATATTATGCCAATTAATATTCAAACTCAAATAAACAATATTCTAAATTTAAATACTAATATATGCTAAAATAGAAAGTACATCTATTAATTAATATTGTAATGAATTAAAAATAAGAATAGTTGGTTTATTATGCATGTGTAGATATAATACAAAATAGGCTAAAAACATACTAAATTTAAATTCTAAATAAATAATTATATTTTATAAATTTGTATTTTATGTCCTTGGACACTTGTGTCAGAACTAGATAATTATGTTGACATTGGTGTCTATTTTAGACATAGGTGTCTAGTATAGAATATTGACTATATCTAAGTGTGACCACTTAGAGTCTTCTAGTTTTTTTATCACATTTTCTCTAGTGTATTTAGATATTGTTCACAAGCTATCACTCTATGTCAAATGATCAAACCCTAGCTTCCTCACCCTTAGAGTGACTATGGGAAAAATGGGTTAGTGAGCACATAATTTGAGATGCACCAAAGAACCCTCTATTAATGGGAAATACCTAAGTATCTAATATTATGAATAGGGACTCATACTTATGTAATTCTCCCCAATGTGTTGGATTATGTGTGTATCAAGATGTAATATGTGATAAGCAAGTACATAAAGTGACTTAGATTATAACTTTATGGCTCATAGAATTTTCCTTCAGTACATCAGACCTATATATGGGTTGTCCCTATGATTGATATTTAAATAGGAAATATTATGTAAGATTTTCTCACTTAAATTCTTGATTTAATGTATTTGGTAATTTTCCTTGTGAGTTGCTAGGTCTTCTAGGTGAGGAATGAATGAGGATTGATAGTATATATATACCAATCCATTTTATAAATATCTATCATTAAATAACTTGGGATGACCATGATTATACATTACATTTGAAAATTTGATGAATTTAGGAAACTAGACACTCAGCTTGGCATAGGACACTAGCGTCAACATAGTTATCCAACTGGGATGCAAGTGTCCTGGGAGTTGGAAAATAAGTACAGGTCAAAAAATTTTAGAGGATGATAATAAGTATATTTATATAATTTTTCACAACATATAAGGCTTGGTCATTAGAATAACATATTATTATACAAAGAGATTAAAAAAATAGGCACAAAAGATAGCAGATGCAAGATTTTTGGTAGTAGGAAGGTCTTATAACTAAAGGGTATAGACATGAGAAGTAATTTCCAAGTATACAAGATTGAGGTGATATATAATTTAGATTTAGTGTCTATATGGGAAAATATTGATCATTTTTTGGTAAATATTTACTATCTATAGTAACAAAGTTACAATTGATACTTTGATGACATTCATAGAATTTATAAGTATTTATGCATTGATAAGTATAGACAGTTGTAAGCCAATGACATTTGGATTATTTTTTGTCTAAATTTAGTTATAAAAATTACTAAAACTCCTTATAATGTTGTAATATAAACTTAAAATTAAACATGACTTTTGGATATAAATCATCTTTCACTAATGAACATGTTTCAAATAAGCAAGAATCTTTCTTATATTGAATTGACACCCCTTTTAAATGATTATTTGTCTTGATATTGAATCCTCTTTTACTTGGTTTTATAATTCAATGTTGGAAGTTGTGAAATAATGGTATTTGTGTGTTTTAAATGGTATGGTCATGTCCTCTAGATCAAGTTTTTCATCATGTAACTAGAGTTTGGTTTAGTGACTAAGTCCATAGTATGTACTCGTAAGGAAAATGGTATAGCTTTGTTTATCATCATTAGATAGTTAGTGTCACCATATTATTGGTAGATGACGTAATGTATTAGAGATTTTTTTCTCATATTTGGTTTGTTTCAAATTTATATTACCAATTACTTGGCATTAAGCAATGTTTAAAGTGGATAGCTATTGGTGTCTAGGTTTGTTTTTTATTCTTTAAAGTAAAATTAATTTGAAAGCCTTTGAATTTAAATTGTATTATTGTGAATATCATGAATCTTAAATAATATTTATATTTTTTAAACATACCATCCTCACATTTATATGGGATGTCATCAAAGTTAGCCAAAGATATAGCATTTTATATGTTGGCAAGTTGGTTGAAGATATAGTGATGTATTTAAATGACTTTGTGGTTTTTTTATTGCATAAGATGACTACTAAATTTGTTTATTAGAAAAATAGTTAGTGACCTTGTTTAACGTACCAACCTAGAAGACACATCAATCAAAATTGCATTCAATGCATGCATTAAGAGGGAATCCACCATAAGGTAAGTAATTATTGGCATTTATCACTCAATCAATAAATTTTTATTCAAAACATGAACCCTACACAATTGATTCTTTGAAGTTAAAAGGAATTGTTAACTCATAGTTCTTGGATTTAGTGTCTCATAACTTGGTTATTTTGCTTATAGTTATGGATATTTTTTCATCAATATCTTGAGGCACAATATGTTAAAATTATGGTTCTTTATTGGAGAGTTTCCACTAATGTTATGGAGGTGTCTAGATGAGTGGGTGAAGTATATTGGTAGTCTAAGTGTTAATGACAAAGTGTGTAGTGTGCTTATCCTAATATGCTTGAAGTAGACTTGGTTGATCTTCCATTTTGACATGATTAGGGATGGGTATGAAGTATTAATAATATGTGATGGGTCCTATCAAAGGTCAATACTAATTGGAGAGCTTGTGGAAGTGCATGATATTTATCTGGTTATTCATTATGTTCATCCTGGCATAACTGGTTTGGTGACAAAAATCTGAGTAGGCAATTTGTTGACATCACCATTACCACATATGGATGAGTCAAGGGGAGTTAGTTATATGGGTGTGATCACATTAGTCCCAAGTTTATATGTTCTAAGTTTTAGGTCATGTGCTGAGTGTATAAAATTTTATTAAGGTTCAAATTTGGCTTTACAAGTAGATTGTAGAGGTTCCCATACTTAGCTAGATCATCACTACACATCATGCAGATATATATGAACTAGTATGTTTATGCATTTAATTTAGATATAAATAAAGTCAATATTAGTCAAATTATTATATGAATATTTTTTTATAGTGTGAATAGGCTACCCTAAAAAATTTTAGTCTTGAAGTGTGGTCTAGCTCAAGTTATAAAGCTTCAAAGTTGCTCTAGTAGATTGTGATGGGTTGAATACCATCAAGTTTAACCACATCAAAGACTCAGATCATCTAGTCAATAGATATAATGGTGAGTGTTTAATCATACATATTTAACCAATGGTTTACGTATAATTTAACATGTCAAAGTTTGTATGTATAGGTGACAAGTGTTAATATTTTGCTAGTCTGACAGAAGATCAATGGTGGGCGGCAGTTCATACTAACAAAAATCAATGGTGCAAGACAAGTCAAAGAGTCAACAATACACGTGAGACTACCAAGTGATATAAGTTTAAGGTACTATAATTAAAGTGTTAAGAAGGCATATGAGGGTGCTAAGTGTCATAATCTCAAGATTTATGAGTTAGATCTATGATGAGCACTATAAGATAAAGACTTGGTTGATCTGTAGAGATTGATGGAGCACGTTTGTCCATAGTTGTCATGAAACACAATATGAGGTTAAGGTAATCAATGTTTAATAGTAAATTAAA
Source organism: Torreya grandis (assembly GCA_037957365.1). NCBI lineage: Eukaryota > Viridiplantae > Streptophyta > Pinopsida > Cupressales > Taxaceae > Torreya > Torreya grandis. The sequence goes on from JARHVA010007366.1 coordinate 559,292, forward strand.
GGTAAATACTGAGCTACTTTATAGGGATATTGATGTGTTTAATTTTTCAATTGATACGAGGGCATGAGATGATGGCAACATGTTTTAAGTTTAATAATTGTTCAGTGACCATTGGAATTCAAATATTTGAATTTGTGAGGGAGAACCAGTGCTTAGTATTTTGCTCATATATTTTGATCCATAATAAATTAAATGGTGAAGTAAAAACAAAATTTATATAGGACTTCAAGATGCATCCATAAAAAAAATATATAAGGTTTGACTATTTATATAGTTGTATATATTAAGATCTAAAGTTGACTATGTGTTTGACCATGTTTTGTAAGTGACCCGAGAAGGATATTTGAGTTTTTCTTGATAGCATTTGGATTTTTTAAGGTAACCAAGATATTGGAGAGTGTTTTAGACTCACTGAGGATGATTTATATGTATTTTATAGGTCTAAACCATATATATTTAGTATGAATAAAAGCTTAAACTTTGATTGTTTATTCATTCATGGTATTCTTATGTATAGAATGTTGTTTAAGTAAATTATGCTTTAGCAGAAGAGTGTTTTGGTGATTTTAATAATTTGAGGATATATAAGGGGTCATGTGGAGTGGATATATGAATTTTTAAGTGGTCTTATGTTTCTAATTTTATCAATGGAGTGATATATGGGAGAATAGGTCTCTATGAGATCGATAAGGGCTACTAAGGCCTAATCGAAAAGTGTAGCTACTTAATTATGACCCATATTTTCTATGGTCAACTTGGGAGGATATTATTTATCTATGTTTAATTCTTTAAGGGTTAATGAAATTCTAAAGGATAACCAAAAATATAATAATGATGAAGCCTCTATAAATGGTGAAACCAAATGTGATGGTTTATAGGCTTGTTAAATAGATGTGTGAGACTTGAGAGAAGAGGTATGTGTGAGATTTATGGAGTGAAGGAAAGGATGTGTGCCTAATGGATAGGTTTTATAGTATATAATTATTAATGACTATGTATATGACCTATAGGTTATATTTCTAATGTCAGAGATAGTGCTCTTGTAAGTTTGAAAATTGAGGATGAGTGAAGGATAGATGATGTTTATGTGAGCATGGTGGTTGATTTGACAGGTAGATTAGAGTGTGTACTATGTTGTCTAAATAATCGAAGGGGGATGATATACATTATATATCCATCATATTAATAAGAAATCAAGGATTAGGAGATTGTTCTTTTCATATGTATTGGGAAGGTGCTTAACATCTAGGTTAGAAGGACTTGACCAAAAGGTGGTCAAAAGGACTTGATCATCTTAGGAGTAGGTGGTCCTTGTGATATAGGTGTTTTACTAAATTTCGTTAGAATTACTTGTCCAAAAGGTGGTTATAAGGACTTAATCATCCTAGGGGAAGGTGTTCCTTATGAAATAGGTGTTTCACTAAATTTTGATCAAAATGACTTGATCAGTCTCATGTTTGTGATCATCTTATAGGATAAGTAGGCCATGTGTTTATAGGCTTGAGATTAAGATTTATTCCCCAAGAGTATTTCCCACATAGAGATTGTGTTGTTTGTATGATCTTGCATTATCTATTGTTCATTGTTATTAATGACTTGTATATTTAATGAATGCTTGTGATAATTGAATAAGGGCTTAAAAGGATTGGAATTGAAGTTAAAATATATTCCATCACTAATTTACCCCTCCCTCTTAGTGATTTTACCTCTAGCATTCTTTGATCTGCATGTTTTACTCTTCCCATGTTGTAGTGTTATTATTTTTGAATATATGGAATAAGTTGGTAAATGGAAGTCTTAGTTTTGTTTCTTTTAAGTTAGAAAGGATTATTATTTTTTTCTATAAATATAATTGATATTTGAGTTGTAAAATCTTATATAGTGGAGGGTTTTGGGATTTGGTTATTTCACTAGTTTTATCACTAGAAAATATGAGTTTAGGGTTTCATACATAAATATGCAACCATGAAGTAAATTGTTTTAGGTTTGAATTATCTATTTTCTACTATAGCCATATCATATGGATTTTTCTAGGGTTTTTTGTTGATTATGTTTTTGATCGATGGTATAATGTTTTTAGTACCAATTTATGGCATATTTATATATGTCATAATTTTGTAATGTATGTAATGGTTTTATATGTAGATGAATTCATTCAGCATGTCTATTTGAGTTTTGGGTTTGTATTTCATTTCAAGAATTTATGTTACAATATGAATGTGAAGAAGATATTTTAATTTTATTAGTGAGCTTGTTCATCTATCCCAGTTTAAATCAATCATTTTTTGTTAACTGAGCATTGTTTGAGTTATCATTGTTTGTAATTTTCATAAATCTAAGAGTTTTTATTTTTTTACATGAAAGCAGTCAAGAGGTGGTTGGATTATAAGTTTTACCTTATTCTTGTGTTTCCTTATTGAGTTTATTTTGGTCATGTTATTTCATGTAAATATTAATAGTTTCAATGTTTAAGATACGAGGTTGGAATGGTTATTTTGAGCATGTTGATTTTGAGCTCAGTTATAAAGATAAACTTTAAAGTCAATAAATAAGTTCTTTGCATGTGAGGAGATATGTTTTTGGATGTTAATTTAGGATGAAAATAAAGGTTTTAAGGCCTTATTAAATGTAATTATTTTTTCATATAGTGAATATTTGCTAAAATTCTTATATAATTTGGTTTTGACAATTAAAATTAGTCAATATGCTTATTATGATTAAAAATTTGTGTGAATATGCACGAGCTAATTTTTACATGTCAATAAATTATGATTTGTGAGTTAATACGTGGAATGGTTTTTTAAAATAATTGCATGTCTTATTCTTTCTTGGAACAAATACTATGGATATTAGGGTTTGAAGGAAGATGGCAAAAATATGATTTTTTTGATGGATTGTTGTGAGATATTTTTCCTACATAACAAGTACAATTTGATAATGGATAAACACTAATATAAATACATGTTGAATGGTCTCAACTAAGGCAATTTTGTTTTATTTCAAGATAAAAAAATTTATTATTATTTAAATGAATTTAAATAAAAATGATTCAATTGATTCAAAGTCCAATATACTTTCCTGTTCATATAACATGTTTCCCTAACTAATAATTTTGGTCTTCAAAAGGAAATGCAATTAAATTATAAAATCATGAAGAATATGAAGTCATGGAGAAATGAAACTCAATAATTTAGTGAAATGATGATTCATTGGTATTATATTTAATAAGATGTATCAATGACAATTTGTTTACCTCTTATTAGAATATTTTTAGTTGAAAGTTTATTTGACTGTACTTTGGTGTTTTCAATTAGAAGCATGAATTATTTAATGAAATATTTAATTTCTCATTTGAAATTGTTTAAAATATATAATAATGTCAAGTTGGACTCAAAATTAAATATATTTTGATAAGAATGTATGGGGTAGAGGAAACATGCGTTAGAATAGTGAGACTCCTTCATGAACTAGTCACCATGATACACCTTTTCTAGGTAATAGGGCTACCAATGATTTCTATCAACCCTTACATTTTGGAACCCAAGTATCATTACACTTTGATGAAAATGACCCAAATTTATGAACCATTTTAGACAATATTTCATCTTGTTTATTGTCTATGTGAGGAAATATTTTTTGTAGGGGTCAGAGACAAGCTGGTAGTCAATCTTATCCATTTACATGAGGTACACCAAGTGATTATTATTAAGACATGCATACATATCATAATGTTTTACCCTATGCAAGATTTTTTTTGTCATGATTAATTATTTTTATAGATTAATCCTAATCTTGCTAATCATAATCATATTCTAGCTATTATTCCTAATCCTATTATATCTACCCCTAATAATTTTTCATCTTCTAACAAGAATTTTTTTGGTAATCCTATGTCTCAACTTGTAGTCACTTGTGTGATGAATAAGTTTAAGTTCAAGGTGTATGATGATTGTGTATTGCTAATGTTTTTGATTTTCTTAATTTACTACTTGAGTATATTAGATATCAAATAAATATGGTAACTTCATTGATTGATCTTGTTTTGAAGGATGAATCTACTTAGCAATTGTATTTTGGTAATTCTGCTATGTTTTGGTTTAGATGGTTTTATGTTTTTGGATATTTACTTTGTTTAGATACTTGTTACATTTTGCTTATAAATAATTTTAGTTTTTTCAAAACTTTGATAGTGGATTTTTAGTACATTGCTCAATATGATTTTTTATATTATGATTAGTTCAATTATTTTTAATTTTGATCATATGATGTTTTGAATGATTAGATGATGTTATGTTTTATTTTATGGATTATTATTGATTATGAATTTTTAAATCATTAGATATGGTATTATTGATTTTTTAGTTATATGAACATGTTAAATGATTTGTTAGTTGTTTGTTAAACAAGTTATAAAGGCCCCCCACCCATTAGAGTTATTTATGTTGGTCTATATTTTGATATATTTTAGAGTGTATTAAAATTTATAAAGTTTGAGATATGAAATTTATGAAATATAATATTTTTTTATAAATTATTTAACTTATATAATTGAATTACTTTATGTTCTTAAGTTAACTTTAAGTTTTACAGTTACTAAATAGGTGGTTATAACTTAAAGCTTAACTACTTTTCAAAGTAAAGATTTACAAGTAAATTTGAAGGATATTAAAAGAGAGAAAACATATATAGATAAAAATATCTCTCTAATTTCAAAGATTTCATATCTTTCTTGTTTTCATTTAAACATATCTGAGATTAATCATCACTTGTAGATACACCAATGACATCTTCTATGATGGTAAATAAATATACTTGAATAGCATAGGTATATCCAAGTTTTTTTAATTGATTTGTAACCAATTATCTAAAAAAATTAGGTATTATTTCATTTGATGATTATATATTCATGGTAATACATGTAGAAATCATTGAACTTCACCCAAATAATGATGAACATATCATATTTTATGATAAAATGTTGGAATTTTGATTGTATTGTGATCATTATTTTGAATATTTTATTGTAATCAATTCATTAAATACATTTTTCTCTATATATTAAACGTATTACACATTTCCTAAGTCTACTCTTTCTTTAAGTTTTAATTTTTATTAGCTTTAGTTAGTTTTATTTTATCTCTTAGTTTTTTAGATTTATTTATTTTAGTTTCTTTCACTTTCTTAGATAGTTAGTTTAATGTACTAATAGTATAATATATTTTATTCAATCCTTTAGACTTAGTTTCCTTGTTATTTGATTAGTATTTTATTTATCTTTTATTTGTAATCATGAGCTTTTGATGACTTTCTAATTATTAATAATAGTTTTATATTTTACCTTAGTATTAACCTTATTTAGATGAACTTAGTCTTTGTTTCTATTTATGTTTACATGATATTTTGCTTCTTATTAGTTATTTTAGATTGGATTAATGTTCATATTTTTTATCATATATTTATGTTGCTTCCTCTCTATTTCTTTTATCTTGCCTTTGGTTTCTTGTCTTAATTTTATTTTAGTGTATTTTAATATTATTGCAGCATTGAGAAAAATTAATTATGTAAGATCTTTACTACTAATTTTAAAATTATAATGAATCAAATATATTTCCTTCAAGAGATTGCCTCTTGATCAAGATTTGCTCTATTGGATATAAATTAGATCATATCTTTGAATGTGATTCATAATTGATATATATTTGAAGTGAATAAATTGATTATTTGAATAATGAGGTTTGATTTATACTTTGATTAAAAACATATATTCCCATAATTATTTAAAAAATCTCTGCATGCCTTGAGCTCTAATCTTTTATCCCAAAAAGTCCCTTCTATTGAACTAGTCCAATTGCATTTTGACCATCATGATAGGTAAATGGGTTGATTTCTTAACATGGCATATTTTTTCCATCAATAAAACCCTTTCCTATTGACTAAGTATAGATTACCCTCTTCTGGGTCTATAGTTATTCTATGTCCTTAGTTATTAGAACCCCATTTTGTTTAACTCAAATAATGGTAAATTTTTTTAAAACTTTACTTAATAATCAAATCTAATTATTCATAATGGATTAGTTAATAATATATTTAACTAAATGAATCTTTCATAATAAATCTATTATGATTCATTTAGCTAATGATCAGATTAAGAAATCCAACATAATTATAAATATAATCCATCACAAATGTATAATTGGTGAATAAATAACAACTCAGCCAACTACTGAAAGTCAATATTATAATATTATACAATTAAGAATAGCCAAATTGATGTTCATCAAGTACAATAATATTTTTTTTTTACATAAGAGTGAATATAATAAATATAAGGTTCCATGGAACCAATGAGTGTCCATAAACTCATTATATATAAATATATTTAAATAATGAGTAAGAGTCTCTATCAGCTGACAGCTATAGGAGAGGGAGAACATCATCAGAGTGCTTTTCCATAGCAAACACAGACCATAGATCTCTTGTACAATGTCTAACTAGGGAATTACCCTCCCTTAATAAATGATCAAATGATAATGGTGCAGGTATAAAGAAGTCAATTAGAACCTATGTGTTATAAAATTCTAACTACATGCAGCATATCATAAAGAATTTTATTTATAACATGGCATTTTTCATACATATATATAATCAAATAGGTGAAATTATAATGTTAACTATAAACATTACTCTAGCCAAAGTTTTCATATAGTTTAATTATCCATTACATCAATCATAATCACACACACACACACACACACACACACACCCACTCAATCGGATCTCATATAATCTAAGTATTAAAGCCTCTAACTATATACATGAGAATATATCTCATGATAATTATTATTAGTGACATTAAAACCAGATTTATAAATAATCCATATATAATAATTCCATAAATTTCACATACATATTTAGTATTTAATACCACAATAAATAAATAAAATAACTATATAAATGATCTTATGTTAAATAATAACTTATTTTCACAAATATATTTCCTAAGTTCCAATACAACCAATGTCTATTTTCTAATAAGTAGTATTAAATTATTTTGTATCAACATTATAATAGCTACAAATTTACCAATTCCTTGAAAACATACCATGTTTTCAAGCATTATTTTTAATAATACATTTTAGGAACTTCTTATTAAATCCTAAGCAATCAAAAATAATAAATACATCATTTATTATTATAATTAGTTATTAATCATTTCACCCATAATGGACAACTAAAATAACATAATAATAATTAATGATATAAACCTAATTTACATATGATTAAATCTATTCACTATAACAAACGTATATTTATATATATAATCATCCCCATAGACATGTATATTTAATATGTCCACTTATATCTATATACATTTAAAACCCTTTTGTCCTTTATAACCAAATGGCATAATATAGACATATAAATGGTCATACATTTGTGTGTGTGTGTGAATTATTCATATAGAGTATACTCATCTATATGTATAATCCATAATTACTTATATATGTATGTATATATGTTCAATTTATCTCCACAACCATATTTCTTCACTAAGAATATAAATTTAAATTTAACCTAAACATTTTAATAAACATCCACAAACATTTATTTAACTATATTACACAAATTTGGTAATAAAAGGAAATAATCTAGTTGATATCTAAGCCCCAAATCTAATACTTTCCTATATATGTTCAAGACTAGGTAAATGTAGTAATTTTTATATAGTTTAGCCATCCATTAAAAAATGTTTATGTTTACACAACATACAGTCTTAATAATAATGGAATTCCAAAAACACTTGTAATTAATATAACCTAGCTAATTCATAAAGACTAACTATGTGTTGGGGCTAACATACCCCCATTTTTGAAAAATCAGGACCCTTGAGAAACCCTAAAATTGAACATAAAAATTTAGCATATTAAGGTCATTTATGGAATTTAAAGATCATCCACTTTATCAAGAGAAAGCTTACTTATCTATGTTTTACTTTAATTTTGGCTAACAGTGCTAATAAATGTTCTTTATGGCTTTTAGTTATAGGTTCCATGGCATTCGTCCCTAATAATTTCATGTTTCAAAACCCTGACCAAAGCACTCGATTTAAATTTAAATGTTAGTGGGAACCAAGTCAATGGGACCCCTTTTTAAAATCCATTTTGGACCTAAGGATAAAGTTCATGTTTTAAGCTTAGTCATGTTTTTCAACACAACTAAAACTTAACTTAAAATACTTGGTCCCCTTTGTTATTTTTTCCCCTTTAATATTACTTGTATGCCTAACTAGTTGTTCATTTTATTGGGTCCATTTAATAATCCTAACTTGGCCTAGGATTTTAACCCTAAGGCCCCGTTATATTTATTAATACAAATGGGACCTTAGTCTTAACACCTTATATTAAGTCTTTATCATTGGGGTCCTAACATTAACTTCCTTGCATCTCATAGGATCCAATGGTCTTCACTTTAGTATGGCCTTCAATCTAATGGAGTGAGAAAAGCCTAAACTTTGACTTAAATAGTGTGTATCTTAGATGATCTAATGGGTCATGCTTTCATGTGGCCTTTTAATTAGATGGCTTGAACAAAATCAATAGTATCCTACACATAACTCCTCAGACCAATCATATTCAATCCTTTGGATCGTGATCAATAGTTCTCGCTTGCTCTTGAAGACTCGATCAAATAGAGTGAAGCATAGTTGAAATTGTAAGGGAATACAAAAATCCCAAATTATCAACACATGACACCCTTGAATTTGATGATCAAAGGAAAAGGGGACCACCTAATAGAGATAACCAATCACAATCAAGTTCTTGGATCATGATCATATAGTTGTCTCTTCATCACAGACTTTGATTTGATGAAATGAATTAAGTCCAAGACCCTAAGAATCCCTACAAAGGTGCCAAGTGGCACTCCCACATTGGGCCATAAGAATTTGATGAGTTTAAAATTGACATTTTCATGACCATCATTTGACATTTGTGGGGATGTATTTGACATTTACACACCTGTCAACTTTAAGCACATAAAATTAAAATCTTCACTAGATTAAAATTGATGTTTGCACAACTGTCATTTGACATCCATGAGGACGTATTTAATGTCTACAAGACCATAAAATTTAAGATAATGAATTATTATGCTTAGACTCAAAATACACTCCAAAATCTTGTTGGAAGGCTCAAAAATGGCTTTATAGGCTAAGGGAAGTGCTCCAAAAATGCTCAAACACTAGAAATCTTCAAATTGAAAAATCTGAAAATGGTTTTATGATCTAAATATGCACAAAATAATCTTAGTATAAATCTATACTTTAAGGTCCCCATGGAATTTTACTTATATATAATGAACCTTGAACTATAGATATACTAAGTCTTATTTTCAAAAGAGAGCTCTTATAGCATAAAGTTTAAACCAAATTCTTCTAGCTAAAGGTTTTAATGTGTTTTATAAATACAATAAAATCCTATTTATTATTGGACCATTATGTCATGTTGATCCTTTTGATCATATTTTATAAGCTTTGGAATAAATATTTTAGACCAATACATACATTGTGTTTATTAAACATGGCATAAACATTAGCCAAGAATATTTAGGCCATGACCCCATTGGGTTTAAATCAAAAAACTTAGGCATAAACCCGTTAGTCTAAAGTTTATTTCATGTTTAATAAGTGAAACAAACCTTATCCTAATGTACTTAATCCTAAGTCACATTCTTAATAATGTACTAACTTAAAGCTTGGGCATCTCTATAGATCTGATGATTCATGCTTCATCATTGGATTTTGATCCTACTACAAGAAGGCTCTCATAGAATTTTCAATGAGGCCCCAAGAACCCATGAGTTCAACACCTGGTGAAGGCTCATTTGAGGTAGAGCTAACAAAATGATCTGATGGTTCATATTTCATCATTAGAATATGATCTAATGTATGAAGACACTCATGACTTTTCAAAGGCTTGCAAGCTTACCACATGGCCAATGCCCATTCGATAAAGCATTGGCATAAGATATGAAGCATAAAGAAGCCATGCAAATATGTCAAGTGTCACAACTAAAATATTAAGAATTAAAGGAGCCAATCATAGGAAAGGGCCTATATTAAAATCAATGGCTTGCACTAATCCTATATTTTGATCCAATGAAGTGAAATAAAAGAGGCATTTTTAAATGCCAACAACTAGTGCTCAAAAGGCATTTATGAAAAATGTTTAAATGGCCTAGACCAGTGCCACATAGGTACCACACAAGTAGAAAAGGAAAAAATAGAAGATTTTATGGGCTTAAAAATGCAAAAGTATAAAGTTAAGGATCTAAATCAAATCCAAGGCACGTATAAGCCAAAACCTAGATATATTCTACCATTAAAGCTCTAAAACCCTAAATTTTGCATAAAAGTGACCCAAATGGACTCAACTGGTTATAATTCAATCCAAAGGGATCTTGATTTTGTTTTTGAATGTAAAATATCTTCCATAGAGACCATTTACTACCACTGTAAATAATTTATAGGAATAGAGACAATGGTAGCTCATAGACAACAATTGAAGGAAGAGATCGAGCTCTACTTATCAATAGATAATGAAGGTTAGATCTTCAAAAACACTAAATTAGACCTTTTAGCCCTAAATATCTCATGTATTAGGAATTGGTCTAATATTTTCTTCATGGTAGAGGAGTCACCACCCATTTATAAGGAGGAACAAATAATTTTCACTACAACTAGGAAGCACTATGACCTGGTTATAGTCCAGATGGGTGGCCTTCACAACACCATAGGAAAACCTAAGGTATTACATTATATAGGCATATTTTCCCCCATATTTTTTGATTATATAATAGATAATGAATGGATCATCAAGAAGGGAAATTCTAAAAAGGTATCCTATATTTCCCCAATTGCATTTGACATATATTACAATCTCCCTCTTCCCCATGTTAACCTATCCAAAATCAAAGAACAGACTAGCAACCATGACTTGGATTCTGTCTTTAGACCCTAGCTACATCAAGGACCCCATATCTTCAAGTAATTTTAGGGAAAAATCTTAGTAGTCTAATTTAGGGAGGGCATTAGAGTAATAATGACCCTATTGAACCAAGCCTTTGGATCCCCCTCAACCACCTATGTGAATAAAATTTGGGTCCCCTTTATGCATTTCTTGGTTGAAGAAAAGCTCACCCCTCCAATTAGAGATTTAATTAGTGTCTTCCTCACCAAACAATTCACCACCATAAAAAGTAAGACCTCTAAGTAGTTTTATATGATGTCATACATGTTAAATGCCCTGCTTGCCTCAATTAATTTCCTAGGATTAGGAATTGGTCCCTAGATGGAAAAACTACTATTTCACACCACTATTCCAAATTACATATCTTTAAGTACAGGAATCACATGTAGTTTATTTATGACTACATTTATCAAGCCATAGTGTCAACCATCATAGGTGTTCCCATGCATAGGTCCACAATAAGTATGTTGAATTGATGGGGGACATATGGTATTACCCTGATTGTATAGTCATTAGGATTGAGGGCATCCTATCCCAGCCTTACCAATTGCTAGTATATGTTCCCATCAAGCTTGTTGAACAAGAAATTAATGCCCAACTCATTAATGTAGTTGATAAAATATGCAAGGAGAAGAGGAAGGGTCTACTCCACCCCTTCCCCCTAAACATTGGGAAAACCATATTGAAAGACTAGAAATAGGTGGAAATCATGTCTACACATATGGATTCATTTGGATTTTTGTTGGATGATCTCAAAATGTGGGATCCAAAGAACATAGTGGGTGAGCATTTGAAATATAAGAAGCTCCCCAATCCTAATTACATGCATCAACTTGATGTATATGACATCATTTATATTAAAGCCAAGAATTATGAAGAGGTGTTAGCCAAGATCCAAGGGTATAACATCAAATTGGAACACAGGTTGACCAAGGATGACAAGCATTAGGGTAAGTGTGGAAAATGCATCCTTTACAATATCACTTGCTACTTGGACCATCTAGAACAACCCAAGAGCAACCCCAAGTAGAAAAACCACAACCATATACTCAGGGGTAAATTATTTAAGGTTAAGATGAATAAAGCCATGGCAAAGAGAAATTAGGAGAGGTAATATTGGAAGAGAGACCTAGGGAGGGGACCTTAGTTTCAACACTACCCTAAAGGCTACCTTCCCTAATTCAATACATTGATGTGATTGCCTTGGAATTAGAAGAGACACTTGAGGGTGTTCTCAAAGAGCTTATAGAGGCATATGATATAGACAAGGAGGTAGAGCAACTTGAAGAGGTGCAAGTCTAAGTAGGAGAGCCTGGGGATGATATTACACTAGGTATGGTCCTTGTGCCATCTTAAGAAAAGAGGAAAGTAGAGATAGCATTGGTTCTTGTAATACCAAAAAGAGGCCAAGATTGATCATCTCTTACCCCAAAAGTGAGGTGAATTTTTTCAGTGATGAATTCCTCATTCATGGGTTAGTCATCCATGACTGGTTCATTTATGGGAAACTATAAAAGATCCCCTCTCTTTCTCATTCATGGGCCATGACAAAATTTGTTGATGTTGAGATACAAGATGACATAAAGACATAGATAAGGGTTATGGTGAAAGATCAAGAAGAAAGGATAATTGTGGTCACTCATGGACTAACAAGGAAGAATATGGATTCTCTAAGAGCATCAAGTAACACAGGTGTAGAGGTCTTAGAACCTCTAAAATTCACAAGTTCATCTACCATAATGTAATTTAATCTAGAGTCAACTAGATTGGAGAGGGTTACCACTAATACAACCATGGAAGGAATTGAAGAATTCACCTTTTAAAAGGTGGAGCCCTTTATAGGATTAACCCCTATGGGAGGCTAGTGGCTTGGTAAAGTTGTCATTCATGAAGAGGATGTGGAAAGTCTGATTGAGGCCCAATTAGCATAGGCTAAATTAGGGGTCAGAGGAATGAAATAAAGGATCCTACATTTGGAAAAATGAGAAAGACAACCTAGAGACATAGGCAATTCTGTCAGTTCTTGAAGCCATGACCAAAATGCTTTATGAGTCATTTTATGATATGTTTGAGGCACTAATAATAATGAAACTAAATCAGAGTGCATTAGAGGGGTAGAGTTCATTGGCCAAGAGCCTAGTTACCCAATGGCAAGCCTTGGAAGACAAAATAACCCAACTTCTCAACATTCAAGCAAGGAAATAGATCCCAAGCTTCAAACCATCAATTTAAGACACTTGATCATAATTCTAGGAATTTTGGTTGATAAGGTTTAAACTTTGAATGTTTGGCATAATTACATGGAAATACTCCTATGAGTTAATAAGGAGATAATTTCAAGAATTGAGCAACTTCTTCAGACTATGCTCATAGATCTTACACAACCCAATATCCTTGGAATCATAAGTGATGAGGAATTTAAACATAGGGCTACTTTGGTAACTCAATAAATCAAAGCAAAAATCCAAGGCAAATCTAGGGTTGATAAAAGTAAGATCTTAGACATGATATTCATGTAGGATAAAAGATAAATGAAGCTAGGAGCATTAAATAATCCATGGCCAAAAATAATAGAGAACTTGATGACTTGGTAGATCAAGAGGAGGAGTGTATCCTGAATCCTATTGTGGATCTAGATCTAGTTGATGAGAAACATGCTAAAGCCATGAGCATCCTTCAACAACAACAAGTAAAGGCCCCACTAGTAAATTAGATAATATTCTATTTTGTAGAATTTGGTAACATTTTGAAATAGAATATTCCATTCTAAGGGCATATGCTAGTTTTTAAGCATATTTCCCCTAGGTTAATATAATTGTGAAGAATAAGTGTATTTTATAAATAAGGATAGTTGTCCTTGTCTTTTGTACACCTATATATTGTAACTGACTAGTATACTACTTGATCTTTCTATAAAGGCATGTATTACCATTTCTAAAAAGGGGAGATTTTGAGCAAGTTCTATACACTTGAAGTAATTAATATAATCAAGGAATTCTACAAGGATTGTCCATATTTGATGTGTCAATTGCTAATATAGTTTGTCTCTGAATTGCTAGTTAATGTCTTGAATTTGAATGGTGTCTTTGAATTTTGAGTTACATTTTTTAATCATAGGGTTTATAATTTGTGTATATGATAGATTGGTTGGAATATCTTAGGTTTTTATTCACTTCATTTTTTCTCTATAGTTAGATATACAAATATTATTTGATTATAGTAGTAAATCCTTAAAGTAGACATGGTTCTTACTTGTGACTCTTTACATTATCCTTTGAAGTTTGCCTGATATGTAGTGTAATTTGAGCTTAGGCTATGTTGTATTATATATTGGTTGAATGCATACTCAATTTCAATTGATGATTTGTCATAATGTTTGAGACTAAAATTAGCAATCACTCATTTATTTTTTGCCTTACCCTTCTCTTTGCTCCTTTTTTACACTAGATCACCTTAGTTTTAGCTTCACTATAAATATCCACTTAGATTACTCTTTAGATTTAGTCTAGATCAGAATTCACTAAGTATTAACATAAACTCTCTATAATTCATAAAGAATAAACCAAGGTGGATCCCAGCCACCAAATCATATAAATATTGTGGAAGTTTATCATACTTTGCTACTATTTCACCATAGGAAACTAGATTTCCAAAACCTACAACTCATGCTCTAAATTTTATAAATTCTAAAATTAGAAGTGTTCTTTAAACACTAATAGCTCATGTGGTTCATTTAGAAGCAACAATAGGGGAAACCTCTATTGGCACTAGAAGGAGGGTCATGAATTATTCGAATCTTTATTGATCTTAGTCTATTTGATATAAAGATCATTGTATCTTTGTGTTTTCAAGTGAATTATTTGATTATAAGTATAAATATCATTGATCTTTGAAGTTTGTGATGTATTTTTGTGCTTCCTTTGAATTTTTTTGGGTATTGATGCTTGTTTTTAGTAAATTTAGCTTAAGCTTTGAAAACCCATAGTATCCGAGGTTAGGATAGCTCATTTTGATCAAAGGTTGGCATATATTTCATATATTTAAGTTCCTTTAGGCCTAAAATTATAAAGATAGATAATATTCATGTAAGTGAATTCATTTTGACCTAACTCAATCAAAGATCAATGTCATTTGTAGTTTTTCATACCACCTATACAAAATAAGCTCAATGTGTAGGTCTAAATCTTGTTTTTTATAAAATTTAACTTGATACCTCATATTTTAGGTAAGATCTTCAAATTTCAAGTTGGAATTTCCAAAGATTAGAACAAGATCACACTCAAAAACTAGGGAGACTTTACTAGAGCTTGAGGTCCACAAAAAATCCATACATGACAAAGGTAGATGTAGGAGATCCAAATCCCTTCCAACTTCACCCCTTTAAGGTACTTTTGCCTTCAATATTCATCCAAATATGGCCTAGTTGGGAGAGTCTTCCATTAATGTACTAAGAGTGGTACATGACCCCCCACATAACCCCAAAAAGTATCTACCTACATTTAGTCTAATAGGTATAGTAACTATTGAATAACATATAAATTATTTTAAAGCCACCTTAAGATTTCTAAATTTTGTGCATGAGGATGTAGCTTTTAGGTTATTCCCATTCACCTTTAATTATGTTGCTTATAAATGGTTTTTGAAGTTGCCTAATAATTACATCACTAGTTGGGATGATTTCAACAATGTGTTTATACATTTTGGTAAGATTGTTAGTCATTGTGTTATCTACCATCAATTCACCACCATTAAAAGAGATGTAATTAAGCCTATTAGGTCCTTCAATGCTATATTTTATAAAATGTTTAGCAAGACCATAAACCCTTATAAGCCTAATGATGTTTTAGCTCTAGAGATTTACAAAGATGCAGTAGATCCCATGACCTTTGTATTTTTGAAAAAATCCATGCTAGCCATAACTTTATTAGCTAGAGCCTATGTTGATGTAGTAACCATCAATGATCATATGTAATCCCAAGGTAAAATGGCATATTTTATGCCAAATATCAACCCATAAATGCATGTGATGAACTTATTCCCAAATAATAACCAAAATCTCCCATCATTAAATTAGCTCCCAAACTTAAGTTAGTTGCCATTGAGTCATGTAGTTCTTGATTAAAGTTTAGGATTATTAAATCATCTTACTAATGGCTTCAATAAAAATGATCAAAGGGATCAAGTATCATCTACTAATAATAACCATGTACATAATTCCAAAACTCCTAAAAATGAGAATAAATCTATCTTAAAAATGGTCCAAAAGTTAAGCACTGATTTTCTTCAGTTACAAAAACAAGTTAGAAATACTGTTAAAAGTTCAAGTAAAAACTTCTCATTTCAAAGGTATAATATGCCAAATAATATATTTCATAATGATAGTTTTCATAATAATAGTAGTGACCCATCTTTTGAAAAGAAGGACATGGACATTAACCTCATTGATATTGCATTACCTGATTATTGCAAGGTGTATTACATAGCCAAGCATGGGTAAATTGATTGTATAAAATTTTGTAAATCCTTTGAGGCTTTCCAAGAAGAGTTGGATACATTTTAAGTGGTCCCTAACAAGGATAATGATGTAACTACTTATGGATCTAAATCATCTGATCAATCCTTAATGGTGGACACCTTTGATTTCCCCTTTCAAGAGGATAATAAATCTAATGAGATCTTAGAGGAGATCCAAGCATTTCAACAATTCTTGAAGAAGACCTATACCTTGAGAAATAGAGAGTAGGGGCATCCCTTGACTACCTTAATGCCTCTAAATAACTTTGAAACTCCTATAAATACTTCTTCAAGAAAATATCTAGATCCCCCTAAAGGGGGTACTTATAAACCTAGCATTGAGATTCCTAGTTCTTATAAGACTAATTATAACATAGTTGAGGACATGAAAAAGATAAAGGATAATATCACTTTTCATGAACTCACACAGATTAAAGAGCAAAGAGACCTCCTACTGGATTCATTTTCAAAAGGGTCCAACAATCCACCAAAGAATGATCATGCCAATGTGACTATGCACAAAGCTAGGGTTGAATCTCCTCCTTTCCTACTCACTGTTAAGATGTTTGGTAAGAAATTAGATAATTTCTTATAGATTCAAGAACATCTACTAATATGCAAAAAACTTGTCTTAACTCCCATTTAGTCTGATAGGGTTGTCACCCAATTAGACAAATCTAGAGTTAAGGTACTTATGGATCTTTTAAATGTTCACATGCAACTAGCTTTTGAGCCCAGTGTGCAATAATTCATTGATATTCAAGTTGTTGATATACCTAATTTTTATGGAATCTTATTGATTAGAGAATAGAACAAGTATTTTAATGGTTACATGTCCACAAATTGCTCACATTTGTGGTTACCTTGGAAGGGAGTTCCTAATTAGATCAGGGTTGAGAGAGAACCAAGGATGAAACACATGATAATAGAGTACAATTCTATGAGCAAAAGGGTTAACATAATTGACTTAGAATTAAGGTTGTTCACCCTAGAGACTAATAAGGTATGTGATTCCAAAATTTCTCATGTTATTCTTGGACTATAGAAGTTACATTTTGATGGTACTAGGTGTAATGCTGGATCAGGTGTTGGTATTAATTTAACTGACCATACTAATATAAAGTACCATGATTCTTACAGGATCCAATTCCCTTATACCAAAAATATTGTTAAGTATGAATCCCTTATCCTAGATTTATAATATTTTATAAATAATAAGGTCAAAGAACTACTAGTTTATGGGGATTCAGAACTAGTGGTTAACTAGGTAAGAAACAAATACCAATGTAAGCTCTCATACCTAAAATGGTATAAGTTTAGGGTTTGGTATTTGATTTATTCCTTTGGCATCATTTCCATCCAAAGAGGATAAAATAAAATTGTTAATGAGTTGGCATCTACTGTAGCCAACCTCATGCCCAACCATGATTCCCCCAATTTTAGCATTGAGTTGATCCTTTGTCCTTCAGTGCCTGATTATGTTAACCATTTCCATATTTTGAATGTTGATCAGTAGATATTAGATTTCATGACCAATTCTAGAGCATTTGATACTCATATTATTGATGACACCAATGAAATTACATCTAAGGAGGAAAATTTTGATGGTAAAGTCATTCAACTTAATGACAACAAGATCCCTAAGGGGATGATTGCTTTAGAAAGATTGTTTAATCAAGACAAACAAGCTAAGGTTTGTAAGGTTCCCAAGGTAAGTGGGAAAAATTATAATTTTTTTGATCTTGGTCTCCAAGATCAACTCTAGCTATTAAATGTTGGAAAGGCCTGTAAAAATATGGAGAACAAGAAATCCAAAAAGTTCCTTACCTAATACAAGGATGTCATATCATGGTCCTATGATGACTTAAAGATATTTGATCCAAGAGTCATTACCCATACTATACCCCTTAAGGAATGTTGTAAACCAATTAATCATAAATAAAGGTGTGTAAACCATGTCTTATAACACATTATCTTCAAAGAGGTCAAAATATTACTAGATGTTAGGATAGTCTTCCCCATCAAGCATTCTACCTAGGTGTCTAACTTGGTTCCAGTCAAGAAGAAGTATGATGAGATTAGACTTTGTATTGACTTTAAAAACTTAAATAAATCATCATAAAAGGAAAACTATCCTCTCCATTATCTAGACCAAATAATTTAAGTTGTTTCAGGTTTAGCTATGATGTCTTTTCTTGATGGATTTTCAGGTTACAACCAAGTACTGGTTGATAGAGAGGATAGGATGAAAACATTTTTCACCATCAAGTAGGGAATATTTGCCTACAAGAGGATTCCCTTTAGGATAATCAGTGTAGGAGATAATTTTTAAATAGTTATGGACCATGCCTTCTAGGGCCTAATAGGTAAATGCATCATTATTTATATGGATGATCTAATAGTTTTTTCTAAAAATAGGGAAGATCACTTCGTGCATTTACAACAAGTTTTTAAAATATGTAGAAGGTATGTCATTTCTTTAAACCCTAAGAAGAGTATCTTTGTGTGATTAAAGGTAAGTTATTGGGTCATGTTATAAGAAAATATGGTATCTCTATAGATCCTAAAAGAGTGGAGGCCATATCTAGAATAAAACCTCCAAATAATAAGAAAGAGCTAAAGTCATTCTTTGGTAAGATAAATTATGTAAGAAAGTTTATTTTTGGCTTTGAAAAGATTGTCAAGCCACTAAATGACATGCTAAATAAGGATTCCAATGTCACATGGAATGAATATTCTATAAAGGCATTCAATGATATCAAGGAGGCTATTAGCCAAATTCCAATCCTCATAAGTCCTAACTTCTCAAGGGACTTCTACTTCTATTCCTTTGCATCTGACCACACTATGGCTGAAGTATTGACTTAAAAACTTGAAGGGTGTGACCACCTAATTACTTTTATGAAAATTAATTTTAACAATGCTGATTTAAATTTTTCATTGATTGATAAGCATGCATATGCATCAGTTAAGGCAATCAAAAAATTAGGTATTACATCCTTAAAAATAAGGTGCATGTTATCTTACCTAACCCTACCACCAAACTTATGTTAAGTTAGAATGAATTAGGAGAACATAGAGGTAAATGGATGTCAATTTTGTAGAAGTATGACTTGGAAATGAAAATATAAAAATTGGTAAGATGTCAAGGTTTGATCTAGATGATTACTAATACTAACCTTAGGCTAAGTATTATGCAAGTGGATCAACAAAACTTTCAAGTTAGTGAGTGGTATGACTCAATCATACATTTACTAATTAATGATACATGTCTTGCAATATTATCTAGGAATAAAAAGAGATCCCTCAGGTTAAAGGCAACCCACTACTTGATCAAGGATGGGATCTTGTATAGAAGAAATTTTGAAGGAGTTTACCTAAGATGTGTCTCATAAGAAGAAGCCACCCAAATCATGAGAACTTTCCATGAAAATTTGGGTAGTGGACATTCATATAGTAGAACCACAACCCATAAAATTATTAGAGATAGCTATTATTGGCCAACTATTTTTAAGGATGCCCATAAACATGTGAGGGAATGCCACTCATGTCAGATTTTTAGCACAAAGGAGCCAAAGGCAGCAATGCCTCTACAACCAATCATGGTTGATAAACCATTTACACAATGAGGATTAGAATTTATTGGGGTAATTAACCCTAATTCATCTAAAGGTCACAAATATATCTTGATATCCATAGACTATTATACAAGGTGGATTGAAGCTATAGCCACCAAATAATGTAAGACTAAGGAGATTATCAACTTCTTGGAGGAAAACATTTATACTAGGTTTTAAAATCCAATCTCTCTAGTGTGTGACAATGGAACTAAAATAATTTCTATAGAGATGACTAAATGGGCTTATGATAATGGTATTACTCTCAAGTTCACATCTAACCATTATCCTCAGGGAAATGGAGTCTTTGAATCTACAAACAATAACCTATTGAAGGCAATCAATAAGTATATTGTATATAACCATAGGACTTGGCATAAACACCTTAAATTTTCACTTTGGGATGATAAGATAATAATCAAGAAAGATTTAAGAGCCTCACCATTTATATTGGTGTATGGATAAGAACCTATCTTTCCTATTACTCTCAAGTTTCCCACATATAGATTTATGAAAGATTGCATGCAAGAGATTCAAGAGCTTTCCAACTCAAGATTGTTGGAAATAATTTAGATGGAAGATACGAGGGGAAAATCCTTTGATAACTTCAGTAGACATCAAAAAATATTCAAGAGATGGTTTGATAAAACATCCAAGATTAAGGTGTTTAGATAGGGAGACCTATTTCTCCTTTGGGATAAAACATTTGAGCCTAAGGGAAAGCATGGTAGATTCACACCCTTGAAGATTGGCCCGTACTAGATTATATAAAAATTAGGAAATAGTACCTTTAAGCTCAAATATATACAAGGAGTAGATTATACATTTCCCACCAATGGACAATACCTCAAGCACTACTTCTCCATTATTCCTCCTAAGGTTTTCATGGATTAAAATTATAATATGGTTATATTTAGAGTAGGTAGGCTAGCTAGTTTATTTTTATATCTTTCCTTCCTATCCCTTGTTTGTGCATAATCATGTATATATTTGTTTGCTTTCCTTTACCTTCTTGCTTTCTTGCTTTTTGTTGTGTGTTTCTTTCCTATTGCTTTGTTCTTTTATTCCAATAAGTCTTTTTAAACAATCTTAAGCTCTAGGTTATGAAATTTCCTTAAAATTTCCCAAAACTTAGAAATTAAGGTATGAACCCCATGCATGTGATGGCTATGGTCTTGAAATGTAAGTATAATTTTTATAGTTTGCAGAAACTGGTAAAGACCAATAGAAGAAGTTAACTAGTTTATTGGAACTTAAGCATTGTCTTGGCCTCAAATTGGTTTTAATAATACTTGCACTTATAGGGTGAAAATTTAAACTATCATGATATATTCATACTAGCACTTAATCAACATCCTTTCTTGGGATAATGTTTGTAGCCATAGGTGATTTTCCAAAGATCAAACACTCAACCAAATCCTAAAACTTGGTTATTCTGGTTCTCAACCTTGCTAAAATCATAAAAGTCTCAAGAAAATAAAAAAAAGAACTCAATGTAAAATCAAAAGCTTTATAAGCATAGGTGATTCTGGTAATCTCCACCAGGGCTATGGATGCCTAGCTGGTAGTGGATCAAGGCTTTGAGTGGAACCAAAGGCATCTCTATCAAGGCTATGGATGCTTGATTGGTAACAAAGCAATGCCCAAGCCTTCCCTAAGCTAAAATCATGGATATTAATTAACATCTCAACATGATCCAAGTCAAGTGTTAGTGATTAATAACATGAAACTTGGAAGTTATTTCTTGAAACCCATGGTAAATAGTAAGTGGAATCAAAGCACACACATACTAGGGTTGTATCTTGGTATTTGGCCCTAACTCTGTAAGTTCAAGGTTTGTTTCAATCATAATCTAATATGGATGATGATATTGATCAAATGGAGTGGATTACCTAATTATTTGTCTAAATCATAGTCTATAGGTTCTAATATATTTCTATGTTTCCCCCTTGAGTTGCCATTTATTGGGGCCAACATACCCCCATTTTTGAAAAATTGGGACCCTTGAGAAATTCTAAAATTGAACATGAAAATTTAGCATATTAAGGTCATTTATGGAATGTAAAGATCATCCACTTTATCAAGAGCAAGCTTATTTAGTTATGTTTTGATTTAATTTTGGATAATAGTGATAATAAATGTTATTTAAGGATTTTATTTGTAGGTTCCATGGCATTCATCCCTAAGAATTTCATGTTTCAAAACCCTGGCCAAAGCCCTCAATTTAAATTTGAATGTTGGTGGGAACCAAGTCGACAGGACCCCTTTTTAAAATCCATTTTAGACCTAAGGATAAATTTTATGTTTTAATCTTAGTCATGTTGTCTAATTCCTTGTATGCCTAACTAATTGTTTGTTTTATAGGGTCCTTTTAATATTTCCTAGCTTAGTTTAAGATTTTAACGCTAAGGCCCCATTGTATTTATTAATACAAATGGGACCTTAGTATTAACACCTTATCCTAAGTCTTTATCACTGGGGTCCTAACATTAACTTCCTTTTATCTCATAAGATCCAATGAACTTTAATTTATTATGACCTTCAATCCAATAGAGTGAGAAAATATTAAACTTTGACTTAAATAATGTACATCTTAGATGATCTAATGATTCATGCTTTCATGTGGCCATTTGATCAGGAGGTGTGAACAAAACTGATAGTATCCTGCACATAACTCCTTTGACCAATCATATTCAATCCTTAAAATCATGATCAATGATTCTCACTTGCTCATGAAGACTCGATCAAATGAAGCAAGACATAGTTGAAAATTTAAAGGACTACAAAAAGCTTAAGTGTTTGACACATGGCAACTTTGCATTCATTGATCAAAGGAAAAGGGGCCCACCTAATAGAGATAACCAATCATAAGCAAGTTCTCATATCACAATCCTATGGTTATCACTTCATCACAAGATTTGATCCGATGGAGAAAATTAAGTCCAAGGCCCAAGGAATCCCCATGGAGGTGCCAAGTGGCACTCCTACATTAAGCCACAATAATTTGATGAGTTTAAAATTGATGTTTGTGTGACAATCATTTGACATCCACGAGGACATATTTGACATCTGTACGACTGTCAACTTTAAGCCCATAAAATTAAAAGCTTTACTAGCTTAAAATTGATGTTCAGACGACCATCATTTGACATTTTTGAGGAAGTATTTGAAATTTATGAGACCTTCAAATTTAAGCTAATGAATTAATATGTGTAGGGTCAAAATACACTCCAAAATATTTCTAGAAGGCTCAAAAATGGCTTTACAAGATAAGGGAAGTGCTCAAAAAATGCTCAAACACTATAAATATTCAAATTGCAAAATGTGGAAATGGTCTATGATCCAAATATACGTAGAATAAACTTATTCTAAATCTATACTCTAAGGTCCCCATGGCATTTTTCTTAAATATCATGAACCTTAAACTTTAGACTTATACTAAGTCTTATTTTAAAAAGAGAGCTCTTATAGCATAAAATTTAGACCAAATTCTTCTAGCTAAAGGTTTTAATGTGTTTTGTCTATATATTAAAATCCTATTTGTTATTGGACCATTATGTCGTGTTGATCCTTTTAAGCATATCTTATAATCCTCGACATAAATATTTTAGACCAATGCATACATTGTGTTTATTGAACATGACATAAACATTGGCCTAGACTATTTAGGCCATGACCCCCTTGGATTTATAATAGAAAACATAGACATAAACCCCTTAACCTAGGGTTTATTTCATGCTTAATAAGTGAAACAAATCTTAGCCTAAGGGACTTATACCTAAGTCACAATCTTAATAATGTACTAACTTAAAGCTTAGGCATCTCTGTAAATCTGATAGTTCATGATTCATCACTAAATTTTGATCCAACCATGTGAAGGGTCCTGTAGAATTTTCAATGAGGCCCCAAGAACCTATGATTTTAATTCATGGTGAAGGCTCATTTGAGGTAGAGCTGATAGGATGATCCAATGGTTCATACTTCATTGTTAGAAGATGATCCAATAGTGTGAAGGCACTCATGACTTTTCAAAGGCTGACAAGCTCACTGGATGGCTAATACCCATTCGATAAAATACTAACATAGGATTTGAAGCACAGGAAAGGCACACAAAGATGTCAAGTGTCACAACTAAAATTATTGGATCAAAAAGAGCCAATCATATGTAAGGGCCCATATTAAAATTAATAGTTCATGCTAATCTTAGATTTTGATCCAATGAATCAAAATAAAAGATGTATTTTTAAATGCCAATGGCTAGTACTCAAAAGGAATTTATGAGAAATGTCTTGAAAGGCCCAGACCAAATCCACATAGGCACCATGCAAGTAGAAAAGGAAAAAATACAAGATCTTGTGGGCTTGAAAATACAAAGGTATAAAAGCAAAGGTCCAAATCAAATCCAAATCATGTATAAGCCAAAGACTAGATATATTCTACCATTAAAGATCCAAAACCCTAAACCCTACATAAAAGTGACTCAAATGGACTCAATTGGTTACAATTCAATCCAAAGGGAGCTTGATTATGTTTTTGAATGCAAAAGAGCTTCTACATAGACCATTTTATACTAGTGTAAATAATTTGTAGGAATAGAGATAATGGTAGCTCACAGATAGCAATTAAAGGAAGAGACAGAGCTCTACTTGTCAATAGATAATGAAGGTCAAATCTTCAAAGACACTGAATTAGACCTTACAGCCCTAAATATCCCAAACATTAGGAATTGGTCCAAGCTCTTCTTCATGGTAGAGAAGTTACCACCCATTTCTAAGGAAGAACAAAGAATCACCACTACAAGCATGAGGTACTATGACTTGGTTATAGTCTATATGGTTGGCCTTCACCATGCCATGACAAAACTTGAGGCATTACATTATATATAAATCCTTACCCCCATCTTTGTTGATTATAGAATAGATAATGAATGGATCATTAGGGAGGGAAATTCCAAAAAAAGTAGCCTATATTTCCCTTATTACTTTTGATAAATATTATAAGATTACTCTTCCCCATGTTGAATTATCCAAAATAAAATAATGGGCTAGTAATCATGACCTGGATTCTATCTTTAGACCCTGGCTACATCAATGACCCCATATCTTCAAGGACTTTGAGGGTAAAATCCTAGTAGTCCAATTCAGGGAGGGCATTAGGGTGATAACTAGCCTATTAAACTAAGCCTTTGGAGCCCCCTCAACCACTTATGTGAATAAAATCTAGGTCACCTTTGTGCATTTCTTGGTTGAAGAAAATCTCATCCCTCTAATTGGAGATTTAATCAGTGTCTTCCTCACCAAGCAATTCACTACCATAAAAAGGAAGATCTTTGAGTAGTTTTATATGATGTCATATATGTTAGATTCCCTACTTGCCTCAATTAACTTCTCAAAGATTAGTAATTAGTCCCCAAATGGCAAAACTACTATTTCACACCACTATTCCAATTTGCATATATTTAAGTATAAGAATCACATGCAATTTATTTGTGATTGTGTTTATCCAACCATAGTGGAGGACATCATAAGTTTTCCCATGCCTTGGTTCCACCCCTCATCAATAAGTTTTAAATGAGGGAGGACATATGGTATTATCATGATTGTATAATGATTAGGATTGAGGGCATCTTATCCTAGCCTTATTGATTGCTAGTATATGTTCCCACCAAGCTTGTTGAATAAGAAATTGCTGCCCAACTCATTAATGGAGTTGATAAAATATGCAAGGATAAGAGTAAGGTTATACTCCACCCCTTCCCCATAAACATTGTGAAAACCATATTGAAAGACTATAAATAGGTGGAAATCATGTCCACACATAAGGATGCATTTGGATTTCAGCTGGATGAACTCAAAATGTGGGATCCAAAGAACACAGTGGATGAGCATTTGAAAGATAAGAATCTCCCCAATCCACAAACCCAAAACACAATTATTTTATCATCTACATAATCTAAATACAAAATCTTAGGTCAAATTCAAAGGATAAACCCTACCTCTTAGAGCTTGAAGTAGTATTTTTCTTTTATCTACCAAAATGTTCCTTTATTCATTCTTCATTTTCTCTTTATTCCATGGCTAACCTAAAATCCCCAAAATATCTTTTCTTTATTGTTTTCTCAAACCATTACATGCATTTAAAAAACACTAAAATAATGGTGAGTCCTTAATTACTACCAAAAAGACTCATCATCAAGCTAGAAATTCCTAGCATCTTTCCAAATTTCCCAAATCAACTGTCAAAATAATAGACTTCTCCTCAATTTCCTCCAAATTTTATTCAAACCCTCATAGATTGCATGGTTTGATTGACTAGCCACAAATACAAATGATGCTTCTAGATATTAGGGTTGACATAATAACTGTAATAACCCCATTAGGTTTTACCAAAATATTACAATATTTTTTTAATTAAATATAGATATTCAACATATAGATTTCACCATGAAAAATTCTAACTAGTGATCTTTAACTAACTCTATTAATTTAGTTAACCATAAAGGTTATATCTAATCCACTTAGCTAAGGATCACCATGAATAGATATAGAAATCATGAACAATATTGAATAACCATAATTACTATATCATATCATAATGAAATAGTATAAATCTAGCCATAGTTGATACAATATTATAGCCTCTACTATAGAAGTACAATGTATAAAAGATATAGTTTTAGCAATACATAATAATAAGCTCCTTTGAGTAGAGTCTTCATGACTCAAGAGTCTCCATGACTCAATTATCAATAGGTAATTTCAAGTGTAGTCTCAAGTATAGTACTCCATCTAGGATGGAGAGCATAATACAAGTTCTTTTTTGCACCAACCATAGACCATAGATCCCCCATACTATCTCCCAAACAATGTTATCTCTTTCTCTTCATGGATGAGTAGATAATGATAGTGCAGGAATCTAGAGTAATAAACTAGAACTTGTGTGTTGAAGATATCTAATCATAATATGTACCATAAATAAATCCATTCTAATATGATATCACACAAATATGAAAATTTTATCAACACATGAAATGATAATGTTTATCAAACATTACTTTGGCCAAAGTTTTAATAATAAACGATCTCTAGGATCAATCAAATTCATACATACCACTTGATCTAATTACACCTCATCTTACATTGTTGGTGCTAATTAATCCATTAAAATCCATTCAGTGCTTAATTAGGGTTATGAATGTGAGATTTGGTAAAAACATAATAATAATAATAATAATAATAATAATAATAATAATAGATTCATTCAAAAATATTCCTCCTTAGCACATCAAAATTAAGATAAGTATAAAATTTATCATACATTCATTTAGTACATCATATAAAGTGAAATGAATCCATTTATCTATTTTATTACATACAATAAATAGAATCCAAAACAATATTAAACATACCATCTGGGTATGATCACACTAAAACTAATAGTTACTTATCATACCAAGTAACTCATAATGTTATTTCTCCATGAAACAATATTATATCACAAGCTTTATAAGTATAGTTTATATTCCACATATAAATAAATCCAATCCAAACATTATAATTGCTTATATTTAATCTCTTAATTATAATATTTTAATGCTTATATCCATAATATTAAAATATAACTCAAGCAATCAATTATGCACCACTGGCAATAATGTTTTCAAGCATAATACAACTAAGTATAGTATGGTAATAATTTTTTCAAGTATATATATATATATATATATATATATATATATATATATACTTTAAAACATTATTACCATATATATAAATGGTATAATCTGTTCAAATGCATTACACAGTCCAAAAATTGTGTGTGTGTGTGTGTGTGTGTGTGTGTGTGTGTGTGTGTAACTCCCTAAAACATTTTTAAGGCAATAGAATTATTTATGGTATATGGTGTATTCTAAGTAGGAATATTTTGTCCATGGCTTCGATTATTTGTATACTATAATGTATACATTCAGTCTGTAAAATATCCCTATAGACCATTTTTAAAAACTAGATGATTTCTCCACATTTATACTTGTTTAAATCAAACATACAGACTTTCACAAAATCCAAATATAACATAAAACTAATCATATGTTCTATTTAATTACACAAAAAAATCCCTAGTTCAATCATTTTAAACCATTCATGTAATTAATCTAAAAACACAGTTGACTAACCCCCTTATGGGTCATCCATATAATCACATGAAATAGTTTGTATTATTTTATTTATATATTTCCTCATGCTCTATCCCCAATTGACTATATTTAAACTTTATATTGCTTAAAATACAATGTAGAATAAATATTCATCTCTGTTTAGGTGTAGATCTAACACAAAATTATCATATTAAATGTACAAAATTAATAACAATTTTGGGCTTGATCTTCACATAAAAACCACAACAAATTCCACGTACAGTCATTCTCCTACCTATTCCTAGGTTATATAAAATGACTAATTAGACTAAATCATAAATTTGTGTGAACTAATATATGGGCTACAAATTTTCATTATATAATTTATAGTATAACTATATTTTTTAAACCTATAGGTGTTTGTACCAAAATCAACGCAATGAAATCTTAACCCCAATTTTGTATGTATGGCAAGTTCAAAATGTAAAACAACTATCTTTTAGAAAATTAAGACAAATTCACAATACAAGTTTATATAAAAATGTATAATCACACAATCAAATTTATAATATATACACATAAATGTATATGTACATAGTCAAGAATAGGGTTATACATATGAATTTATATGTACTCAATAATCACATAAAACCCTTCAAATCAAGTTCAAAAACATATATATAAATAAATATGTGTGTGTGTACATGTAT
The DNA here is from genome assembly GCA_037957365.1 of Torreya grandis. Classification (NCBI taxonomy): domain Eukaryota; kingdom Viridiplantae; phylum Streptophyta; class Pinopsida; order Cupressales; family Taxaceae; genus Torreya; species Torreya grandis. The sequence goes on from JARHVA010007366.1 coordinate 588,294, forward strand.
ATATATCCCTCAATTTTAACTATGTGTGTGTATATATATATTTATGTATATATGTATGTTTATGTATGTGTATGTGTATATGTATATATCCACAAACTCATTTCATATAAAAAAAATTTCATTTTCTACATAAAGACCAATAGTGTATACACAGTTGAACCCAATATTAACTTTAGTTTAAATTTATATTTCAAATACCCAAATAAATATATACAACTGATTCAAATAATCTATCTTGAGCCACAAGAATATACCCATCAATAATAGTTCTCTATTTAATGTACAGATTTCTTCAAACTAAAATAGAGTTTAAGAAATTTTTTCAAAAAAACTTAATAGTTATGGTAATTCTATAGTTTAACCCACAAACCTTAGGTTTCCCTAAGTCAAATTTGGGGTTCTATGGAGTCCAAGCCTTCCACTGGGCTCCACATACCACTCAAATATCTATATTTAAAACATAAAAAAACTAAAAACCCAATACTTAATTTGAAAAACCCTTTCATTATTTACACAAGAATTGAAATACAAAACCTACCTACGTCTGCCAAAGAAACTAACTAAATTTCTTCCTTTTTCCTTCAAGTTTTGACCTTCTTCTCATTTTGAAACTTTGTCCTCTATGTCATGTGTCATGTGTGTCTACCCATAGTTCTCTTTCTATTATGTTTATTTGTTTCATTCTCTTACTTCCCACCATTAACGACCGCTTCAACTAACTATTTAAATACATGCAAAAATTGCTCAACAAAATTCCATAGTTCATCACCATGTGAACATAATAACCTCCATATTTTCCTCAAAAGAGAATCTTAACCAAAGTCAATAGATGATTAGTAACCCTAATCATCTTGAGACTTCTATTCATTCCACAAAAACTCATTTTATATTCTTTTTAAAATTTGCATGGTAACAAACAATCATTGACTAACTAAACCTTAATCATTTAGTTTACAATTTCTATTCCATGCAATGTATATCAATCTTGTTGATGACCAAAGAATTCCCATGCAATGATCCTCAACCAATACTATAGAATATAGAATATATTGCATGATAATACTTTTAGATATTACTAGATTATAGTTCCACATGACTATACTTTCCCCTATCATTTATACAATGATTTATTAAATCATTTAACAATAAAAAACAATGTATTCATATATTTAAAAATAAACCTTGGGTCAATAGTTAATTGAATACAAAGGTATTTAAAATAAATGATATTTTTATCTTTTGACATATATATTTAGCATATATAATAATAATAAACTTTAATTATTATTATCTAAGCCTTATAGATAAAATAACAAAAATGGAATATGTCATCATATCATAACAATATGCATTCATACTTAACAATGTATTAAGGTAAGAAAAACATATTTGAAATCACTCATTCAGTCAAACAATTACATTATATAAGGTAAACTAGTATGATCACAAAACTAGTGAAATTATTTAAATAGTCATATGATCATCATCAAAAATTAAGATTATACAAAAATCATATTAACAATCACCTAATATAAAAGTATAAAAAATATACTATGCTATCTATATCAAATAATTAATTATGAAACATGATATTTTAAGTGGTGTGTGAAAGGATCTCTAGATTCATTCTCTGTCGACCCTCAACATCTCCATCTAACCACCCTCTTTGATGATACTCTCCCTCTATCAAACTTTGAGGGAAGAATTTGTCCTGCATCCACCTCATAAAAATAAAGTTAATTATCCTAAAATATAACTATATCCACAAAATAATGTTGTATAAACATGATCACAATGTACATAATATAAAAGTATTACTAACTCATATCAAACTAATCGTGTAAATTAAGTAATACAAATTGCCCCATAATCAGCATATGTCATCAAGTTTAATCAAATATTATTTAATCAACTAATCAACCATAATAATCCATGGATAAATAGGTTATTTAGCTATAGAGAAATATGAATGTGACAATAAAAATTCAATAAAAACAATATTATGTTTTAACTAAAGTTTGAATGCCTAGCCATTAACATCCAAGCATTAAGCTAAATGTTAACAAAACATTTAAACAATATACGTCATATACCTAGGTAAACATTAGGTAATTAAAAATTAAGTCTCCCTAGGTACCCCTTAGGTCTAGGTTAAACATAGATTAATAAAATCCTTTTGTACTTTGTTTTAGATAAAGGTAAAAACAGGTTTTGATGGGATCCCGAAACCCAAGTACAAGGAAAGAAAGATAAATCTTCAACGCCCACAAGCATTTTAATTATTTATCTTATATTCATGTTCTAATAATACTTTTGTTGAATTTTGTAGGTACACATCTGTAAGGTTATGATTACACTATTCAAAAACAAATATCTACTAAAACATTCCATAATGTTAGCAACACTATAATCAGAGTAAATAATCACAACTATAAATAAGATTGAATAATATCCAACATTGATCTAAACCATATCAGCACATCAAGCATAAATTAGTGAAACACATTGAATATTAAAACAACCATGCATTCTATTATGTTAAGTGGTCTATGTTGGGTTCATTATCAATTTTGAACACCTCCAACATCTCCATCTGTGGCATCCTCCTTGATGATACTCTCCCTTGATATCTAAATGGAGAGTAGAATCTCTCTTGTATCCCCCTCACAAATACAAATTGTAGTTGGCTTATAGCCATTATAATCAATATGAATTCTACCAAAACACATTAATACTGAATAAGCATAATCCACATGCATATGAAACTCATATACAGCTAACCAAAATAAGTAATGAGTCACAAAATAATCATTAAATGTTTTTCCATACATCAGCGTAATAAAAAATGGTTTGATATAGTAGTAATTAAAAAATATTAATTCTATAATATATTTTTAGTAAGAAAATCATGTTTAATGAGGAAATTAGGATATAACATCCTTCCTCCCTAACACTAGTCATGATCCCGATGACATTTATTTTAAACCAAAGTTATGAAATCAAATAACATATAGTAGCAAATCAATAACAATAGTATTTCTCAAACCAAAAAATGTGGAAATAGACTATAGAACTCATCATAGTCTCCCAAGTGGATCTTTAGAATCTTTGTCCTAATAGACCTTGAACTGTGACACTTATATGTTATGAAAACTAAGTTTATAAGTGTCAATTATTCTGATTGATTCTACTGTGACCACCCTGGGATCCAAAACCTATAAAGCATTGTAATAAAATACATGAGAAGGATTAGCTACATACTTTTTAAGATAGGAAACATTAAAAACATTATGCAAGAGAGCTAGATCTAATGGTAAGGCAACCCTATATGTAAAAGGATTGATCAATCTAAGACCTTGAAGGTTCTCACATATCTTGGTGAAATATTTGCTAATTTACCAAACTTAATCGATCTCTTCTTAGGCTTAACTCTCAAAAATAATTTATCACTAATAGAAAACTATATTTTTTTCCTTTTTATATCATCATAGCTTTTATGCCTATCATTGGCTTCAAACAACCTTTTCTTGACTAACTTGACCTACTCTTCCATCTCTAGAAGTATTTCAAGACCAAAGACAACCCTGTCTTCTAGCTTGTCCTAACTAATTGGTATTCGACACCTCCTTTCATATAATGCTTCAAATGGAGCCATCTTCAAATCTGATTGGTAAGAGTTATTATAATAAAACTCTATCATTGTAATAAACTCTTCCCACTTGTATTGCTAATCCATGTAATACATTCAAATAAGATCTTCTAGAACTTGGTTTACCCTCTCTATCTATCCATTCATTTCTAGATAATCTGTAGTACTAAAATTAAAATATGTGCCCAAATCTAAATTTAGAGTCAACCAAAACCTATATGTTATCCTTAGATCTCAATCTAAAATTATCTTCTCTAGAAACTTGTGTAACCGATACACCTCTTTCATGAACCTCTTTACAAGTATTGGTGAATCATTAGTCAAATTACCTAGTATGAAGTGAACTACTTTAGTTAGTTTATCAAATACCACCAAGATCATGTCATGTAAATTTATTTATAATGAAAAAATTTGTACAAAGTCCATACTAATCACCTATCACCCATTTTGATATATCATGAGGATACAATAATCTTGCTAGATGTACATGTTCAGCTTTCACACACTGATACTCCAATCAATGAGACACCAAATATATTGCATTCATTTTAATTATTTTTTAGAAATAAAGAGGTCTTCACTTATCCATGAGCTTAGTCACTCTTGGATGATATGAATAAGGGGTGTTGTGTAATTCCTTTAGCATTGTGCTCCTCAAATTTTTTCTATCAGGTACATATATTCTACCATTATAACTTAAAAGACCATCATTATCTAACATGAATCCTTTGAACTTAGGATTTTGAGAATCCTCTAAAAAATATTTCCTTACTTACTCATATAATTCATCTCTAGGGGAGAATTTAAAAACTTGGTCACAAAAGGGACTCCTAATGGTATCCAATGTTACTATATACCTTTTATGTCTTTGGGCATTAGCAAATCTATTTTCCTTTCTCTTGATGTAGTTAATATCAAAATCATAGTCAAATAGGAACTCTAACCAACATCTTTGATGAAAATTTAGGTTTGGTTAGGTGAATATATATTTGAGTCCCAAGTTGTTATTCTTGAGCTCAAACATTTTTACCAACATATAATGCCTCCAAACTTATAAAGCATGCACAAATTTTGCAAGTTATAAATCACGTGGAGCATAATTTATGTCATATGGTTTAAGCTTCCTAGACTCATATGCTACAACTGAGCCATCCTAAATAATAACTCCTCTAAGACCATCCCTATATTCATAAGTGATTACTAAAAATTACCATTAGGATCAAAAACTCTTAACACAGGTTTTGAAATAAACCTCTTTTTCAACTTGTCAAAGCTTTCTTGCTCTTGTCTAACCAGACAAAAATATGATTCTTCTATTGAAGAGAGGTAATTAGGTTAGTTATTTTTTAGAAATTTTGAATAAATTTCCTATAGTAATCTGATAGACCCATAAAAATTCTCACCTCATGCACATTTTTGGGTGTTAGCCACTCCATAATGGTTCTTATCTTTGTTGGATCAACTAAAATTCCATCTATGGAGATATGTCCCAAATATTGTAATTTTCTCTAGAAAAATGCACATTTAGATAACCTACTATTTAGTTTGTGCTTCCTAAAATGCTACAAAACCAACTCTAGATGTTGTATATGCTCTTTCTCATTCTTAGAATAAATGAGGATATCATACAAAAAAACTCACACAAAATGATCCATATAGTCCCTAAACACACTGTTCATTATATTCATGAATGCTATCAGAGCATTTGTTAACTCAAAAGTCAATACTATAAACTTGTAGCACCCACACTATGTTTTTAATGTTATTTTAGGAATACCATTTTCTTGAATCCTTAACTGATTATATCTTGCTCAGAGATCTATCTTTGAGAAAATTATTTCCCAATGTATTTGATCAAAGAGATCATCAATGCAATGCAATGGATACGTGTTCTTGATTGTCACTTTGTTCAATATCTTATAATTAATACACAAGTAAAGAGTACCATCCTTCTTCTTGATGAATATGATAGGTTCACTCCATGATAACACACTTGGTCAAATCAACCCTTTAGATAACAACTCCTATAGTTAAGCCTTAAACTCAACCAACTCCATAGTCATCATCCTATAAGGTGCTTTGGACTGCAATTCTAAACTACGTATTATGTCGATTGAGAAATCAAACTCATGCTTGGGTGGTAATCTTGTAAATTCCTTAGGAAACACATCCTTTAAATTACTAATAAAAAGGTAATCATCTATGGATGACTCCTTTATCTCCTCTATATCATTTATTTTATCAATAAATGCCTGACATACTTTCCTCTAAGCCTTCTTAAGTTGAATTGTGGAAATATTCCTAAGTTTTATCTCCCTTTTATCATCCTTAATCTAATTTTGATTCTTAAAATCATCCTAACATTCTACTTTATTCAAATAGCAATCTACCTTTTATTTATGTTTAAAAAGCCAATTCACCCCTCAGATTAAATCATCTGACCCTAGTGGTGTTGTATAAAGATAAACAATAGTAGTGAATTTAGGCAACTAAATCTCAAATTCCACTAAACACCTATCAACTTTAATCTTAGCATCATTCCCATATTACACTGACCATGCATTTTCCATTGAATCAACTTTTCTAGACAGCTTAGAAAGCATACATGGAGAAATAAAAAACTTTGTATCTCTAGTATCTATCAAAATGAAAATATATTGACCAAAAATATTACCTAATATCTCAATAGGTGAAGCTTAAAAATAAACTTGACTATCGTTAATAGCCACATGGATTTTTGCTTGGAAGTTCCCTTGTTGTTAAGCACCCTTAGCTTTTCCTTCAAACATTCCTTAAGTACATTCCCTAGAAAAGTGATCACCTCCATAGATGAATCATGTTCCAAGTGGTATTTTTCTTTATAATTTTTGTTTTCCCTTAAACCTATATTTGAAGCCACCATTCATTTTTTTGTACCCAAGAAGTTATTGAACTTAACATTCTAATTTTTAAATTGATTCTTGGAATTCCTATTCTTCTTCTAGTTCTTCTTCTTAAGATTTAGTTTGGAACCTCCAAACTTCTTATTAAACTTATCTCTAATTTGAGTAAGATATTTTAGCTTAGACTCCTACTTAATTGCCTTCTTGAAAACATGATCCATCGCATATGGCCCACACACATCTACCTCACATCCAATTTGGGTTTTTAACCCCATAATGAACTTTAAAATTCAAAACCTTTCATCTACTTGATAGTCAAGAACATATTTTAATATCTTGGTGATTTTCTCTCAGTACTCATTCATCGAAAGATCTCCCTACTTCATATTCTAAAAATCTTTCAGCTTCTGATCAAAATACAACTGTGGAAACTATCTTAATCTAAACAAAACCATAAATTTCTCCCAAGTAGTAGTAGAGTTGAGGTCCATCTCAAGTTTCTTATTCACCCACCATATTATTACTTCACCATAAAGCTAATATACTCCCCAAACTACTTTAATAACTTATGAGTAGTTATGTATCTCTAACTAATTTTCCATTTATTTCAAACAAGATTCAACACCATCCTTGACTACAGTTCCATTGAACTTAGGACGATTTACCTTTTTCATGTCCCATGAAAGTTCTATAGCTACTTGAGCCATCATGTCCTATGGCACCTCATCATGCCTATGTTCTTATTGAGCCTCTTATTGAGCTTATTTCTGAATAGGGTTCTCTTTAGCCTCTTCTTGAATGAAATCCTTGACATGACCATATAGTTCCTTCTTTAAGGCCATGATTTGGTCCCTAGTTTCATTCATGGTAGTGAGAATTTGATCTAACTTTGTAGCTTGATCTAATGCAAATTGGTTTTGATTTATTGGAGAGATGGTTTTTGGTGTACCCTCACCTCTAGGTCTATCATGCACCATTATCCTATTTGATTAATAAGATAATATGAATGCATTATTAGACTCATTAATTCCTAGAGTTTGAGCCTCAGTTCTGATATAATAATGTTATAACCCCGCTAGGTTTAACTCAAATAGTGGTATTTTTTTAAACTTTACTTAATAATCAAATATAATTATTTATAATGGATTAATTAATAATATATTAACTAAATGAATATTTCATAATAAATATGTTATGATTCATTTAACTAATGATCAAATTAAAAAATCCAACATAATTACAAATATAGACAATAATAAATATATAACTACTGAATTAATAACAATTCAGCCAACTATTGAAAGTTAATACTATAATATTATACAATTAAGAGAATCCAAATTTTTGTTCATCAAGTACAATAATACAATGTTTTTACATCAAAGTGAATATAATAAATACAAGGTTCTATGAAACCAACAAGTGTCCATAAACTCGTTACATGTAAATATATTGAAATCTTGAGTAAGAGTCTCTATCAGCTGACAATTGAAGGAGAGGGAGGTCATCATCAGAGTGTTTTTCCATACCAATCATGAATCATAGATCATCTACATAATTCCCAACTGGGGAATGGCCCTCCTTTCATGGATGAGCAGATGATAATAATGAAGGTATCAAAAAGTCAACTAGAACCCGTGTGTTGTAAGATTATACCTACATGTGGCATATCATAAATAATTTTATTTATAAAATGACATTATGCATACATGAATATAAGCAAATAGGTGAAATTATAATGTTAACTATAAACATTAATTTGGCCAAAGTATTCATATATTTTAATGATCCATTAGATCAATCATAATCACACAAACAATTGGATCTCATATAATATAAGTATTAATTCCTCTAACTATATGCATGACAATCCATTTCATGATAATTTTTATTAGTGATATGAATACTAGATTTCCAAATAATCCATATACAAGAATTCCATTGATTTTCTATATATATTTAGTATTTAATACCATAGTAATTAAATACAAGAACTATATAAATGATCTTATGTTAAATAATAACATCTTATTATCAAAAATATATTTCCAAGTTCTAATACAACCAATGTCCATTTTCCAATAAGTAGTATTAAATTATTTTCTATCAACATTATAATAGCTATGAATTTACCGATTCCTTGCAAACATCCCATGTTTTCAAGCATTATTTTAAATAATACATTTCAAGAATATTCAGTAAATCCTAAGTAATTAGTAATAATAAATACATCATTTATTTTTCTAATTAGCTATTAATCATTTCACTCATAATTCATAACTGAAATAACATAATAATCATAATAATAAATGATATAAACCCAGTTTACATATAAATAAATCTATTCACTATAACAAACATTTATTCATATATCTAATTATTTGTATAAACATGTATATTTAATATGTCCACTTATATCTATATACATTTAAAACCCTTTTACCATTTATAACTAAAGGGAAAAATATATACATATAAATGGTCATACATTTACATGCCCACACACGCACACACACCCACGCACACACATGTTATCATTTCCATTATACACACATTATTGTGTGTACAATGGAAATGATTGTGTGTGTGTGTGTGTGTGTGTGTGTGTGTGTGTGTGTGTGTGTGTGTGTGTGTGTGTGTGTGTGTGTGTGTGTGTGTGTGTGTGTGTGTGTGTGTGTGTGTGTGTGTGTGTGTGTGTGAATTACTCATATAGAATATACTCATCTATATGTATAATCCATAAATACTTATATACATATGTATATATGTTTGAGTTATCTCCAAAACCCAAGTTTCCTATTAAGAATATAAATTTCTATTTAACTCGAACATTTTAATAAATTTTAATAATCATCCATAAATATTTATTTAACTATATTACACACAACTAGTAATAAAAGGAAACAATCCAGTTGATATCCAAGCCCCAAATCTCATGCTTTCCTTTATATGTTCAAGACTAGGTAAATGTAGAAATTTTTATATTGTTTATCCATCCATCAAAATATGCTTATGTTTACACAACATAAAATCTTAATAATAATTGTATTCCAAAAACACATGTAATTAATATAACCCTATCAACTCATAAAGACTAATTGTGGCTTAAATTACTCACACTATATATGAATGTTAAACTATGACCATTCATCATTACATAGTCAGCCCATTTTAATGTATTCACAAACAAATATAACTTTATACACTATTGACATAGAATAATACATTCAGTCATTCTATTATGACATCTGCGAGCCGACTCAAAATTTACAATAAGTATGTTTATTATAATCGATAAGTAACCATTTTCACATAGTCAAATTCAAGACATTTATACATGGTTACCTCAACACATAATTGGTTATAAATGTTCAATCGACCAAAATTTTGTTATATGAAAATGATATAAAATACTTATACATAGTCCAAATGTAGTATTTAATTTAATCACAAATAAGTATAGATTGAGTACATAGCTAAGTAAATTTATATAACTCGGTATTCCATTCAATAATATATCAAATCTGACTTGTAGTCTACAAAAAAAACCAATGAATAAACATTTTTACACTATCAATTCATAGTCTTATACATGGCCAACTTGACCTTATACCCAGTTAACAAGCTACCAAATCACTCGATTCAATACAAATATTTATTCATGGAGTATTACAATAAAATACTCAAACACTTATTATTATAAGTATTAAACATAGCCAAATAAATCTCAATGGATACCTCATTGACCTATTTAAAAACCAAACAAAACCCAAATTTATAAAATGATAATTGAAGCCATGTATAGACATGAATACATAGTCAAATTGAGATAAGTTGTAATTTACATTCAAATGGATTTTAATCCAAAACCTAGTTTATAAACCCAAGTCTAAAAAATATTAAAATTCACATGGATAAAGGTACACACACAAGTCTTTCACCATATTATAATTATTCAATTAATACATTGACCTCCCTCTATATACAATAGATCAAAGAATGTATTGCCATTCTATTTTGTATAATGAAAAAAATCAATAACTAGACATTCAAACACTGGTTCAAACCCTTAACCACATCAATATATCAAATCCTTTATATCACTTAAACTTTTTGAGACTGGCATTATATAACACATAGCCAAATAATAAAATAGTAAGCAATACCCAGTCATGTCTTAACCTTTGAAATTAGACACATACAACTATGTAACAAATCCAACAAAAGTTTTTTATTTCAACATCAAACCTTATCATTTTATATTCAATGTATACACAAATTGAATCATTTATTTAATTTTATGGGGTGAATTCCTCCTCCCACAGGATCGAATCCTTAATCCATTCATAGGTTTTAAATAATATAACCCTTTATTATTTTATAAACCCAAAACATAATGATTTTATCATCTTCATAATATAAATACAAAATATTAGGGAAAATTAAAAGGACAAACCCTACATCTTAGTTCCTAAAGTAGTCTTTCTCATTTATCTACCAAAACATTCTTTTCTTCATTCTTGTTTTTTTCTATCTGCCACAGCTAACCTCAAATCCTTGAGCTCTCCTTTCTTTATTATTTTCTCAAACCATTACATGCATTTAAAAACCCTTAAAATCATGGTAACCCCTTCTCCATCACTACCAAAAATACTCACTATCAATTTATAAATTCCTAGCATTCATTCCAAACTTTCCATCTCGACTTCCAAACTAACAAATTTTTCCTCAATTTCTTCCAAGTCATAGTCAAACCTGCATAGCTTGCATGGTTTGAATGACTAGCCACAAATCTAAATGATGCTTGTATATATTAGGGTTGATGTAATAATAAGTCAATAAACACAATTATTATGTTTTAATCAAATTTTGAATACCTAACCATTAACATCCAATATTTAAGCTAAATGTTAACAAAACATTTAAACAATATACACCATATACGTAGGTAAACATTAGGTAATTAAAACTTAAGTCTCCCTAGGTACCCCTTAGGTATAGTTTAAACATATATTAATAAAATCCTTTCATTTTATGCTCAAACATGAATCTTAATTATTTGTCTTATATTCATGTTCTAGCAATACTTTTGTTGAATGTTGCAAGTACACACCTATAAGGTTATGCATACACTATTCAAAGACAAATATGCACTAAAACATTTTGTAATGTTATCACTACTATAATCACAACAAACAATCAAAACTATAAATAAGAATGAATGATATTAAACTCTGATCTAAACCATATTAGCACATCAAGCATAAATTAGTCAAACACATTGAAACTGAAAGCAATCGTACATTCTATTATGATAAGTGGTGTGTGTTAGGTTCACTATCAATTCTCAACACCTCTAACATTTCCATCTATATCATCCTCCTTGATGATACTCTCCCTCTATATCTAACTAGAGAGTATAATTTCTCTTGCATCCACCTCACAAATACAAATAGTAGTTAGCCTATAACCATGATAATCAATATGAATGCTACCAAAGCACATTAATATTGAAAAAGCATAATACACATGCATTTAAAAATAATATGCAACTAACCAAAACAAGTAATGAGTCATAAAATAATCATTAAACATCTATCCATACATTAGCATAATGAAAAATAGTTTGCTACAATAGTAATTAAACAACATTAATCCCATAATATGTGTTTAATAAGAAAATCATGTTTAGTGAGTAGATCAATATGTAACATTAGTAGATCATCCAAGTATATGTATGCTCCATTTTTATGACCTTATTCAAGTTTTATTTTATTGAGAGGGGGGATAGTTATAGTTCATGCTAACCCATGTGTACATTTTGGTGAAACTAATGTGAATCTTATCCCACTTCTAGCTAAATCATTTTTTCCTTTTTACTTTATTCACTTTATATTCATCTCAACATACATTTTAATTAAGATTTTTTTAAACTATATTAGCCATCTCAACACATATTTTTTTCTTTCCATATTGCATTAGTTATCCTGATATACTTATGTGTCTCCTTCCAATGACATCATCCAACCCAATACACTTATGTGTCTCCTGCCAACTGCATCAACCTACCTGATATAGTTTTACACCTCTTTCTAATTACACTGTCCAACCTAATGCAATTAAATTTTACTAGTTTTCCTAACCAAGCACATTGATCTACCTAATACCATTTAATTTTTTATTTCCTTATTTATTAAATTTCATGTTACTATTTTACACTATTATTGTCTTTTAATCTATAACTATGGTCCAGCAGTTGTAAAACTCATAATATCTATCATTATAGCCAAAGTGGTCATTAGTTTTACTTAAGTCATAGTGTGAGGGGTACTTACCAAATACTCAATCCATTCGACATCACTATATACATACTTTATCTTCCATTTAACTCATAGTATATTAGAATTTCATAGGTTTTTCATTATAACCATTAAGAATCCTTATTGTTGTTTGGTTTTGTAGTGCACTGGTAAGTGGTTAGCTTCAGGAAGTTACTATAAAAGTACCATACAAATAAGATAGTGTGGCTATAGGATGATGGAATTATTTTTATTTAGTGCCCATTTGGGCCTTGTTAACTGTCTATGTCTAAGATTAGCATATCTAAGATCCTAAAAATAAATACACCCAACTTAGTTATACTTTTCATATATCAAACATGATTTTTTTCATTTGGTGTTATTTGATTAGTTTATCATATTTGATCAAACTGTATTGACTAACTTGATATAATTTTATTGGTTTATAAATTGTATCGGCCATCATGACATAATTATGTGCATTTTATAACTACATCAACCAACGTAATAGAGTTAAAAGTTTCCTTCCAACTACATCAACCAACTCAATACAACTTATTTTGTGTTCATAGTACTATATCAACTAGCTTGATACATCTTTATGTTTCATGTTCTTATTTCTTAATGTATCAAACAACCTAATAAAATTAATTTTAGTATTCCTATGTAACCAATTGCATTGGCTAGCTTGGCATATTTGTGTCTTCCTCTTTCAAAATGCAATATATTATTTAACTATCTAAATAGGAAACCCACCAAGATTTCCAAAGTTTCTATGACAACAATCCTAATGATATGTAATTCACTAATTGTGATAGGTTTTATAAAAATACTTCAATGCTTTATCTTTTTTATGTCTCAATATAATACTACCAATAATTTTCATATGGATTCCACTAAATCAAAAAATTATGAACCGTATAATAATCTTAATAACACTAAAAGAGATCACATATTATAAGACCATGAATTTGAAGAGGAATGTGACATTGGATATACATACAAGATGAAAATATTTCTCTAAGAATATCCTAAGCATAGGGAAAGGACCCTATGATTTTTTATCACATCATCATGGCATTCCACATGGAATATCCCCCTTCCCCTACTCAAAATATTTCTAAAAGACTTGGGGAAAATCAATTTGTGACTTCCTTATTTCCTCCCTCATCCATCATGTCTAGTACAAGTATTAACATGGAGTATCTTTATTTTATTGGGCCTACCCAAAGTGATCACATTAATACCAATGTTAATGCCACATCTAGTGCATCCCAACATACCACTCAAGCCTTTACTTCTAACCAAAATACACCTGATCCTAACCACATTATCTTACATGAAATGAGTCAATTGGATAACATTTAATCTATCAATAGTTCTCAAATGATTCAAATATAAAACCAATTTATAAAAATGTAATCATTACCTCAATAGGTTCAATGTATAGTGTTAAATCAAAATTCCCCCACCCACCATTAAAGACACTCTTGGAAATTTCATTCCATAAACTCCATTTCATAACAAATTTATCCAACACCTTCAAAACAACCCTTAGTCCCTCAAATTCAAGATATTGACATAGTTAATATCACTCTTACAATGTCCTCTAATGGATCCACCAATATTTCTATGCATATAAAGTCCTTTAGTAATATTTATAGAGACTAGATAAAACTAAACACCTTTGTAGTTACCAAACTACTTGTCAAAACCTTTTATGGTGATGCTTTAGAATGATACAATAAACTAAGGTCCAACTCTATTTCTAGCTTGGAAGACATAGTTAATGCACTAGTCCAAGAGTTTCAATCCAATGATTTTCTTGAAAATAATTTATCTCACTTTATTAATTATAAACAAACAAAAAATGAAATTACCCAAACCTTTATTAAACATTGGAAAGCATATCCATGTTAGGAACCCATGTCATACCCTTCTCTTTGAATTATTAGTGTATTAGTCACTATGTATGCATATACTTTATAATTCATCCCTTTATCATATTTGAATTATCCCACATACATGGGAAGTAGTAGTTGTTAGAATAGATTTAGTATTTAAGTGTTGAGTTCCAATGAAGGCATCCATGAATATTATTATACTGAGATTTCTCAAAGGAGGTTTCCCCCTTGAAGTGGCCTAAAATATAAAGGTTATTATGGTTTAATTTCCAAATTTCATTTTATTGTTCATTTATTTTCTATATTTCATAAATATGTATAGATAGATCCTCACATTTGGTATCAGAGCACTTTCTTGACCCATGGGTAGATTTTGGAGATTTTTTTTCAATAGTGGATTTCCAAGAGATGCACCATTTATGAAAATATTTTTAATTACCTATATTTTATACATATTCATTATAGGTTTAGATAAGGGTAAATACCCCTCCACATAACTATGGGAATTACTTGGGCATAATCCATAAAACTCATTATGAAGAGTATCACAAGAACCCCAAACTAGTTGGCCCATTGAGAGGAAATGCCAGCAAAAAGGGAAACACCCCCATATCAATTTCTTAGTTTCCACACATGAGGTAATCCAAAATATTTTTTTTAGGGTTAAATTCATGGACATAATGTTTATAGAGTGGTACTCATTCAGACAACATTGGTGGCTAAAGAGACTCCTTAAAACACTTAGGCAGCTAAATAGACTTAGGGCCCATACCCAACATAACATTTTTATAAGACAAATAATATATTAATCATAGTTAATAATATTTGGTCACTACATAGTTACATAAAGGCTTTTGGCAGGAGCAACCAAGCAATAATTAGTTTTTCAAAAAAAAAGTAAAAAAAATCTATTTTTTTACCATATCTCTCCCTCTATATTTTTTTTACTCTCAAAATTTCTTGGAACACCTAAAATTCATTATGCACATTTTTTATTTGAGGTTCCATATCCAAATTCCACTTCTATTAGCCAAAAATCTCAATTTTTTTTGGGTTTTGCCATAACTTCTTTAGTTTTTTCCCTCTTTCTTCAAAACTTTCCCATAGTGTTCCTTTCCCTTTTTTAATCCTCTATCCCTATTGGACAAATTTTACAATTTTTCCATTATTATTATGAAATTACCCTTGCCTTTGTCAATCCTAACTAGAAGGTGCCAAAAAACTAGTAAAAATACATTTACCCTTTTGGATTGAGCCCAAATTTTTTTTAAAAAAAATCCTTACTAACCATGTCTTAGATCACATTTATCTATCCATTACCAAAACAAAAACATTTTTTATTGTATCCACTTGTGAAGGATAAAAGTACATGGAGGAAAAAATTATAACATTAAAATCCTAGGTCACTAAGTTAACCGATATAATGTGTGGATTGAATCAATAGAATAACCCTTTACTCAATAAATTATAGGAGTCTTCTTTAGAGAATATGTTCTCTTCTCCCCACACATCACATGGGCCAAAAATATACTTTACATGATTCAATGTTACATATCCTACAATATGGATATATCGAGCTAAGTAATTTTCAACCTTCATAATACTTATTCTATTAATACAATCCCAATTACTTCCTTCCACTTGGAATAAGAAGCACTTTAGTGGTATCATTAGTATCTCAAGTCAAATGATAAACCTAATTATAAAACCTTTACATCCTTACTTATGGGTATGTTTTTTCCCTTGGCATTTTAGGACTTTATAGGAGCTCTCACCAAAATTTTCTAGCCAGGCACCATTCATGATTATCAGATTGAATTTGAGAAAATAGTTAATCACACTAAAGGGTTATCATATGAATTTTTAAAGAATTATTTTATTAGTGGCCTCAAATATTCAATCCACTTGTAGATGAAATTGTTTTTGCCCAACAACATGATGGATTCCTTGGTTCTAGCTAAGTTAGCATAAGATAAACTCTCAATACAGTATCGACCCCCCACTCTCCTACCCATAAAGAACATATTGATCTAGTAGCCAGCCATAACCATATTAGTCAAGTGCCTTACTAAGTAAAATATGTGGGCTCATAAGGAGAAAGGATTATGTTATAATTTTGATGACAAATGGGTTAAGGGTTATAGGTATGTCACACAAAATCTCTACTTCCTAGATGTGGAATCACTACCAGAGTATGATAGCAAGCCTGATATTTAAGAATTCTAGGATGCTCAATCAAAATAAATCCCCTCAGAAGACTCAATTTCTTAGGAAAATTCACATGATATCTCTATGCATTCACTAGTAGGTGTTACTATCCCTCAAATCATGAAGGTCAAGGTTTTATTTAAAAATATCCCTCTCACAATCCTTAATGACTCTAGCAGCACTCATAATGTCATCGATCCCCACATTGCTAAGTAAATAGACTAATTTTTAACCCTTTTTCTATATTTGAATTCATTATTGGTAATGGGATAACATTTCCATGTAAATGGAAGTGATATAATGTTCATATCATGATAGGCAATTACACTCTTCACTTAGATATGTTTTCCCTACCCTTAATAGGATGTGATGTAGTCTTAGGGGTGCAGTGGATCCACACATTAGGACCTATTTTATGGGACTTCTCTAAGGTTTGGATATAGTTCATAGATAGTGGCTAGAATCACACCTTTAAAGAGTTATTTCCCAAATCTATTCACATCATCATTTCCCATCACATGGAAAATATTCTAAATAAAGGCTCACATGGGGTCATTGCCAATCTACACTCCATCCAACTCTAACTCCCCACTGCTATTAACTACCCTTCTGATTTAAAATATATCCTTGACAAACATATAACCATTTTTATAGATTTAATGGTTTTTCCCCCTTCATGACCTAATAATCATTACATTTTATTCCTTGTAAGAATCATCCCACCCAACATCCAGCCATACTACTATTTTCATCTACAAAAGATTGAGATTTAGTAGCTAGTATGGGAATTCCTCAAATCCATAGTTATTCACCCCATCACTAGCCCATACTCCTCCCCAGTACTTTTTTTCCATAAAAAGAATGGGGCATGTCACCTCTGCATTAAATTTCATTCCCTTAACCACTCATTATCAAAGATAAATTCCCAATTTTGGTCATTGATGATCTTCTTGTTGAGCTCCATGGGGAAAAAAATCTCTAAAATTGGATATTCATTTAGGCTATCATCAAATCCACATGCATGTTGATCACATTTCAAATACAACCTTCCACACTCATGATGATCACTATGAATTCTTGGTCATGCCATTTTGACTTAAAAATTCCTTTCAACATTTCAAGCACTAGTGAATAAAACATTTTGGCCTTTCCTTCATCAACTTTATTTGGTTTTATTTGATGATATTATTATCTACATTTACACATGGTTTGATCATCTTTAGCATATTATTAGGTCATTAAAACTTATAGAATATAATCAATTATGTGCCAAGTAGTCTAAGTGTTCCTTTAGTCAATAATAAGTTAAATATCTAGGGTACATTGAATCAGCTAATGGGGTCTATGTGGATCCATAAAAAATTAGTGTCATACAGCATTTACCTCAGCCAACAACCCTCAAGATAATTAATGGTTTCTTAGGCCTTAAATGATACTACCACAAGTTTGTCAAGTATTATAGAAAGATCATGGCTCCCTTGACTTCCTTATTGAATAAGGATACATCACATGGGATGCCATAACTAACCAGGCATTCATGACACTCAAACAAGCTATGTGTAGCACATTAGTTTTGGCCTTGCCAAACTTCACCAAAACTTTCACCATCAAAATTGATGCCTATGGAAATTTATTTGGCGTTATTATTCTCCAAGATGGTCATCCTATTGCTTTCACTATAAAATCCCTTTCTATACAAAATTTGTCTTTATATATATTTAAAAAAATGATGGAAATTATACATGTAGTATAAAAAAGGAAACCATACTTGGGAATCATTTTTGTATTAAAACTAATCATCTGAGTTTGAAATATTTCCTAGAATAATGGGTCTCATCACCAGCACAATATAAATGGGTTAGAAAACTCATGGTCTATGATTATGAGATCACTTAAAATAAGGGTAAAGACAATGTCATGGTAGATGATCTCTCACACACACTTGAGGACTATATTTCCATTTTCATCCATCTCCATGCCCATTCTAAACTAGTTGGAATATATACACCAAGGGTATGTAAATGATCCATCCTTACAACACATCATTAAACAATTGGGCACTAACCCCTTTACAGTACCACATTATTCATGGGATGGTGCTTTTTTATGATGTAAGGGTTATCTAGTTCTTCCCCTTAGCATAAACCTTCATCAATATATATTCTATGAAATCCATGCTTCTACATCAATAATGCACTTATAATTTCTCAAAACATATGAGTGAGCATGTCAAAACTTCTTTTGGAAGGGGATGAAAGAGGAAATTAAATAGATGGTAGTTGAATGTGATACCTTCCAATGCAAAAAAGGTGAAACAAGGGTGATTCTAAGTTTGATCAATTCCTTCCCCATTCCTACTAGGATTTGGAAATATATTTCTAGGGATTTCATTGAGGGGATCCCTAAATCTAGAGGAAAAATAGTGATCCTAGTCATGATAGACTACCTCTCTAAATATAGTTATTTTTCTACCCTCAACCATCCCTATACATCCTCCATGATAAAACAAGTCTTCTTAAATCAGATATTACATCTTCATGGCATCCCTTCTTCAATCATCTCTAATCATGATGCAACTTTCACCAGTCATTTTTGGATGGATCTATTCTAATTCTTAGGTACATAACTAAATACGAGCTCTGGGTAGCACCCCCAAATAGATAGTAACACAAATATTGTTAATAAATGATTGGAAACATTCCTTCATTATTTTGATTTAAAACAATAACAATAGTGGGAAAAGTGGATTCTCATCATATAATGGTGGAAAAATACCTCCTACAATACTTCTACTAAAATTACTCCATATGAAGTAGTTCATGGTCAAGTGCACCCAGCACTCCTCCCATATACCCCCGATAGTTCACTAGTTCAAGTGATTGACACTACTCTCCAACATTAGGATCAGATTCTTAGCACCCTATGTGGAAGTATCTAGATGCCATAGAACTAAATGAAGCATTAGGTTGATCAACACCATTCTGATTACACCTTTCAACTTGGTGATATGGTTTTTATTCATCTATATCCATATAATTAATTATCCTTGAAATTAAAATGGCAAAATAAGATTGCCCTAAATTTTTATGGGCCATATAAGGTTCTCTAAAAATTGGGTCTATTGATTATAATTTGTATCTTCCACCTTCCTCCCAAGTTTACCCAGTCCTTCATGTCTCATGTTTGAATAAAGTTCTTGGAACCACCATCAAAGTGTAAATAGTTTCACTAGAACTTGATAATGAAGGATCCATCCTTCTTGAACTAAAAGTAGTCTTAGATAGGTTCACCCACAAACTTCACTCCCTCTCTATCATATAAGTCTTAATTCAATGGCATGACATGCAACAAGAAGATGCAACATGGGAACCATGATTCAAAATTCAACAACAATTCCCACATCTAAAGCTTTAAGAAAAAATATTTTTCTAAGGGGGAGGGGATGTTAGGAACCCATGTCCTACCCTTATCTTTTCATTATTATTTTAATAGTATCTATGGATTAATATGCTTTGTAAGTCATCCCTTTAACATATTTGAATTATCCCACATATATGGGAAGTAGTAGTTGTTAGAATAGATTTAGTATTTAAGTAAGTGTTGAGGCCCAATAAATTCATCCATGAATATTATTGTATTGAGCTTGATCAAATGAGGTTTCCCCCTTAAATTTTCTTATGATATAAATGTTATATTGGGTTATTTTCCAAAGTTCATTTAATTTTTCATTTATTTTATGTAGTTCCTAAATCTGTGCATAAGGATCCTCACAAGCCAACAAATTTGAGAAAAATATGATGGAAGAAAACCTCTTACACCTCTTTACTAATGCATTAAATGCCAAATTTAAATATATTTTTAAGAACATTTCTCAAAAAATATTATAGGAAGTGTTAGGTCAATCTTAATACCAATACTACCTTATAAGACAATTCGATCCTCTGCAGCCTAATCTTGGTACTCAAATTCTTATGAGATCTACAAAAATAATGTTAATCACAATATTATCTTTGATACTTATAATTATAAGAGAACCATCCATGTCATTATGCTAGTAAGCTCTAATGAAGTAACTATCTCGCCACCTATCAAAGGAATTCTTTTTCACCATTCTCACCCTCCCTCAAAACTAAAAAAACATAAAATACATTATCATCTTTCACTAAATAATATAAGAAGATACCTTCCTATACCCTCACCTAGAGACATTGATCCTTCCCATCTTATTGCACATCAATATGATCCTCAAAACATGTGTTGATTTCACATAAATTGGGGTCATTCTCATGAAACTTTTAAATAACTTACACATCTCACTTTTGATTTCTTGCTTAGTCCAAACTTTGATCATGAGGTCATGATTATAGAGCATCACCAATCTTATGATAAGTAAACTAAGGCTCATGACTTGCACTTCAAATGTGAATCACTTCACCAATCCAATGCTCACTTTACCATTTATTCCAATCTTCTTATAAATCATACTCAAAGTCAATTAAACTAATAATAAAAATAAAATTCATTCCCAACCAATTGCTAATGTTGTTGAAACTATTTAACCCTAAAATCTAGATTAAGTAATCTAAGGTTAAAGGGGATAGAGATAGCCTAGGGTACAAGGATGAAAAACTATCTCTATAGCAGGCTAATTGATTTATAATTTCAAATAAACAATATTATAAATTTATATACTAAGATATGTTAAAAAATTAAAGTATATCTATGTTAGATATTTTAATGATAATGAAAACTAGATATTTAGTTATTTTTGATGTGAATACAAGTTTGGATTTGGAATAGGTAAGAATCAAACTAAATTTTGATTTTAGGACTGTAATCAAACTCTAGATTAAGAACTTATGTAGCCTCATACATTTGATTCAACCTTAAATGGTTGCATCGACACTTTTGTCTAACTTAGATGTAGGCATCTAGCATAGAATACTTGATAGATCTAGGTGTAACCACGTAGAATGTTTTGGGTCACCTTCACGTTAATGTGCTCAAATATGGATTATGGACTGTCACTCCTTATCAACTAGAAAAACCCTATTTCCTCATATTTATAGTGGTTATGGTAAAATTGGATTATTAGACTCATGATGTCAAGCTAAACCCAAATACCCCTCTATTAGTGGGTGTTGCCTATGTAGTTATTCCCTATGTGTGGGCTTGCATGTGCATAAGGATGCAATATGTGATAAGTACAATAGTGACCTAACTTGTAACTTGGAAAATATGGCTCATGGGTTATTCCTTCATTAATTTAAAAATATATATGTGTTATCCCTGTGACTAATATGGAAATACTAGAAAATAGGGAAGTTTTGCTCAATTAAAGTCTTTATTGAATTCTTTTGGTAAAATGACTTATGAGTTGTTTGGTTTGTGTTAGGTGAGGAATGAATGAGGATTGATCATAAATATATACCAATCATTTTATGGACAATATCTTGCATTAAAATACTTAGAACAAACATAAGGATACATTTCATTCATAAATTAGATGAATTTAAGGCATTGAGCACTTGCATTGAGATATGATATTTGCATCAACATAGGCATCTAACTAGGATGTAAGTGTCTAGATAGCTAGAAAATAGGCAAAGTTTTAGAACTTTAAAAGATAAAAGATAAGCCAGATTATAGGATTTTGAGTATGATATAAGGTTTGAGTCATTAGAATAACATTAGTTGGAATAAGAGATAAGAAATAGGCATAGAGAGATAGTAGATGCAAGCCTTTCGATAGTAGGAAAGGTCTATAAATGAGAGGAATAGCCCAGGTATGTATTTTCCAAGTGTAAAAAATTAAGGTGATATATAATTTATAAATAGTGTCTACATTCCCCCCTCCCACTTAATATAGTAAATAAATTACAAGTTTAAAATAATAATAAATGCATTTTGGGTTGTGTATAACACCCTTGCCTTTGTGTGAGCCCAACTTGAGTGTTTTACTAGTGATTTACCTACAACTAATGTAATGTTATAGTATATATTTAATGTGTATAACTTGAAATTAAAAACCATTAAAATTATTAAAAGAGAAAGAACAAAGTATAGGAGTACACATGTGTATCGATGCAATTGCCTTGCCTTTCGAAAATTTGATCTAAAAATATGTATCATTATGAACCATTAGAGTTGAGATTAGGAAAAATATAAATATTTAAAGTTCATTTATATATGAGGACACATTCCCCCGACCTTGGATAAAAAAGTGAGTTTCCACACAATAGTTGAGATTATCTCAACCGCGCAACCTAATCATATTTATAACCTGGTGAGTGTGAGTGAACCAAGTCATTTCATACTATAAATATGGTGATTTTGGATGACATAATCAATTCCAACCTATAATCTTATAAATATTTATAAATTCAATCACCTCAACCATACTAAAAATTGAACCAACTAATACATTATATTGGCTCAATACAGTCTATAATAGTCCAACCTAGTGATATAAAGTCCATATAAGTGTTTAAAATGTGAAATTTGATTTGATTTTTTAATTTAGGTTCCCTTTACATGGAATAATAACCTTATGTATTTCTCATGCTAAAAATTAGGTATAATAATGGTACCAATGTATATAATTCTACCACAACTATGTATCTAAATCATATAATTATGAATTTTGGCCAATTTGAAAACTATATAAGTGTAGAAAACATGTTTATATAACATTCCCCCATTATATATCCAAAATTAAGAATTTTTATGAGTTTGGATAACATGTTTCCATTACATGCCCCCAGTACAATATAAATCTATGAAGGATGTGGAAGCCATGCCTTTATGGCATGCCCCCACTAATATGCCCCCATTTTGAGGTGAAGAAAAGTATCAATTAGTAGTTACCTTACTTCAAAAGGATAAGATAACTATATAATTTATGTATAAACCATGTCACATTTAGGAGAAATATGTCTAGGTAGATATATCATTGAAGTACATAGTATGTGATCACATCAAGTCTTAAGATGCATGATATAGATCATGGAAATGTATAGATAGTAATAGTTCAATCTCAACAAGAAATTAATCACACACATAAAGGCACTCAAAATCAAATCAAAAAGTCCATGGTCCAATGATACCTCACATAATGGGCATGTTAAAATGTTACACAATCAAAGGGATGTAACTTAGTCAAATGTCCATAAAGCAAGGAATGACATATTAAAATGTCAATATAAAACAAACCTGTTGGTGTAAATTTTTATTCCATTTAATGGTTTTTTCCCTACACATGTTATTCATCTTGATTAGGTGTCATATTAGGTCATTAGGTAAAATGTGACTTAACCCTATTTTCTAATTTTGAGTTGATTTTTGTTTCTCTATATAATGTACCTTTCCTAAAGTTATTTGTCTCATGATGGTAATGTAAATGCTACTTTTTGATCTAGTTTGATTTTACTCCTACAATTGGTAATTTATTCATGCATTTGATCCTATATAGACTCGATCCTCAATTGTGGCCCAATCTGACATGGTATTAGAGTTTTTATAATAGCCCAACCCAAGGGGGCTTAACTTTCCATGAAAAATTGATTCAAAATTTTTCACACCCAAAAACTTCATGCAAAGTGGAGATTTATTTTATAAGTAAGAACTTTAAACTCACATAATTTTTAGCCTATTACTCCTTTTTAGGTATTATTTTTTGAAATTGAAAGTTTTTCTAGACCTATGAATTTGAGATATTCTTGTGCCTTGTAAAATTTAACATTTTTAGTTTCATGGGGGTTGCACATCCTTGTCTTTATATCAATATCATTTCAACACATATGTACTTACTGAAATGGATTAGAGTCAAGTTCTACTTCTAACACCATTCAACTATCATAAGTGAAAAGTCAAAATACAAATCATGTTGAGGAGTAAAGGCTTACACCAGATCACTATGGGTACAAGAATAGAACTGTCACTGAATGTAGAGAAGGTGAAGTCATATAAAATAAGTAATGAAACCTATGGTATGTTATGTCTATCAATGTCTTCTTATTTTATCTTTAATATTGAATCTTCAACTACTCCTAATCAAGTGAGGACCACATTGGAAACACTCTTTGGGAAGTAAGACATAATGAGAGGTCATGAACTAGGGAATGAACTCATCAACTTGAGTCTATTAAATTTTGATACTATACATGACTTCTTCACAAAATTATAATCACTCAATTTGTAGTTGACACTATGTGGTATTGACAAAATGGATGATCAATTGATTAAGTCCTTCCTTTCCAAATTGGGATCTAACTATTATGTCTTTGTTTCTACCTTCCATACCATCTTTGGATGATTTTTTTGTTGACTTAACTCAAGATAAATATAAGCGTATTTAGATGGTTGTAAAAAATTCCTATAAATCACATGTCTTAATTGTGAGTCATGACAAATAAAAGTCTTATAACATTAGTAAGAAGAATAATTAGAATAAGAAGTACCATGAGTAAATAAAGCGTTATAAATTTGATGCT
Organism: Torreya grandis; assembly: GCA_037957365.1. Classification (NCBI taxonomy): domain Eukaryota; kingdom Viridiplantae; phylum Streptophyta; class Pinopsida; order Cupressales; family Taxaceae; genus Torreya; species Torreya grandis. The sequence goes on from JARHVA010007366.1 coordinate 613,728, forward strand.
AAGTCCAAAGCATAAAATAAGTCCTCCTCTTCAAGTGGGAGACCTAAGAAAGAGATACTCACATGTGCCTACTATAATAAAACTCATCATGATGAAACTAAATTTATGAATAAGTAGATTGACCAACTGACTAAGGTGTTTGAGAAGCATAATATTAGTGTCCTTGATTCTACCAATCATAATTCATTATAATAAAGGTCTTATAAGGCTAAAGTTTGTATAAAGGGAAAATATAATGTCAAAACACTTATTTTAGTTATCTCCCATCCTTCAACATGGGTAATTTATTCTAGTGCCTCACACCACATAGATTCTTCATGAGACATTTTCTCATCCTTGGAGCCTTGTTTTATGCCTTCCATCTTTTTAGGTGATAATAATTTCATAAAAGTTAGTGGGATAGGATATGTTGAATTGATTTATGGAAAATTATCATATGTTATATGTATTCCCTTTATTATTTGGTCCAAGATTCAGTCTTAAAATACCCATGAGCTAAGGTATTCCCAAATAGGAAAATGGGAATAATGATGGGCTTTCATCCTCTATTTTAGGACTGATTTGAGATCAACCCAAGGCATGGATCTAGGTATTTGACTTCACTATGGAGTTTACATGAAATAATCTCTAAGATATGCAATTCTACCACCATAAACTCAATACAGAATTCTTAGATAAAGGTCTAGTTATCCATATTTGATATTAATGTTAATACATTATGGTCCTCTACTTTCTAAACATAAGGGGAAGATTAGTTCAACCTTTAAAAATAAATGTAAAAAATAAAGGGCAGATTAAGGTAGGGAAGAGCGTCACCAGTTTTAAAATGAAATCAATGTCTTGATCATCAAACCAAGTGCCCTTGACAAAATTATACCATTATGTACTAAGTTTCACCAAAATTTATAACTCTAAGAATATACAATGGGAAGAGTCTGAGGAAATGAGAAGGAATGTCTTAACTATGAACCCTTATTAAATATCAGTACTAGAAGTTTGTATTAGATCACACATAAACATCTAAGATAACTTGTAGACTAGCACATAAATTATTAGTACTATGAGAAAAGAAATGAAAGAGTTAACAAAGAGATTATAATAAACTAACACATTATAACCTTAGCATACATTTATTTGTAAGATGTTAGTATGAATAATCTAACATTAATAATCATTCAGAATTGAGATGAAAGATAATTTGAAACATGGAATAAGAATTTTGTATAAATATAAAATTACATTCATTAAAAGACAAGTGTTGTTACAACACTATTGATCATGGACAACATTCACAATATAGAGGGGTCGAAGAGAAATCAAGTGAAATCATGGCTTAAATCAAATAGCACTTTTGAGTAAAAATTTGTTGAACCTTTATTTATAATATGGTTATGTTTTTTATACATAAATATGGGATTCACCTCCAAATAGAATGAGATTACCATCCTAAGCCATGATGGCCACTCCTAGTGGTTAAAACCATATAATTCAAAAAAAATACAAAATCTCCTTAAGCTATCCCTAAAATGATTCATGGGGGACCACTCAATTAATACATAGTGGCAACTAAGAGCTGGTTCCCATTTGCTTTGACCTTACCTCTCTAGCTTTGAATATGGCTACCATCAGGTTGAACTCTCGATCTAGCTTAGAGAGTTTCATCAAGGGTTTTTTTAAGATTGTCTCAACTTATTTTACCAGTCTTTGATATACCTAGAAGGGAACATCCATCAATACTTAGACCTCAGACACCTATCTGATACTCATTATAGACTACATTAAAAACTTGAAAACTATTCAACCCCTTCCTTGTTGTCCTTAGTAACCTTCTTCCTCATGACTGGTCAAAGTGACCCAAGACTCTAAAGTTTCCCTTATCTAGTAGGGTGTCATCTAGGTGTAATAGTACAAATATATTGACTTCCTTAAAGTATGTCAATATCTTTTTCTTACCATCTTCCAAGGTTCTTGTCACAGTTCAAGTTATAGTTAGCCACTCCTCCATAGTAGTTTTCATGTTCCCAACATACATTTGATATAATCCTAATTCTGAGGTAGGCATAAATTTTAACTTTAGAAACATGAATTTATTGACTATCACCAAGATCTTCTTTTATTTCCCATCAATATCCACAATCTTATCTAGATAATTTTGGGTTCATTAGATGATCACTTTAGTCTCCTCCATAGTTTCCACCACCTTCCTTAGAATTGAGAAGAGTAGTAAGAGGGAATTTTTGACCTACCTAATTATCCCAATGGGGAAGGAGCTCTTTACTTGGGTCTTTAGGGTTTAAAATTGATTTTACATCTTCTCGAAGAGATTCTCTAACATATTATGGGTTACCCAAAGAATGGAGAGTGGCTCTTAAGCTACCTTTTCCTCCCTAATAAAGGTCCTCAATTTGGTTAGGGAGAATAAGTCCTACTTTCTCTATCAGACCACTAAGTTTCCCTCTTGGATGAATTTTTGCATGCGGGTACTCTTCATTTTCCTCATAGCATGGTCAAAATTCTATTACATGTTTATATTGCCTTGAATTTTCATCTCTAGCATTTATGATATTGGGAACATTCCCTAGGTTTTGGGAGGTGTTGAAGGAGTGGTAGATATGGTAATGAAGGGAGGAAGGATGAATGGAGAGGCCCACAGAACATTTGTGCCTACCACTAATCCTAGGTCATTTCACCTGAGGGGCAATGACTCTTGAGACAAGGTTATTCATTAGATGTAATATATTGGTTGGTTGAAACCAAATCCTTATGTGCCTAGGGTTATGGAAAGAGGGAACTAGAGAGAAATTTGCATAGATGATGTGGTTTGTGATATAATAATCATAGAGGCTAGTAGAGGAGGTTGGGGTGGGGTGGAAGGTATCCAAACTAAATCCTAAGGGTGAGTTTCCTTCTACTTCTTATCCCTTTTACCCTAGTCAGCCTCAAGTGTTGTAGGAGAAGGAATAGAGGTATTAGAACTCATGAGGGTCAACTTAAGAGGTTTTAGGATGGTTCTAACTACTTGAGATGTACTCCTAAATATTTTAGGCATGCTTACCAAAGGAGGTATGCCTATGGGTACTTAAACTTAAGGCATACTCAATGGAGGTACTAAAACTTAAGGCATACCCAATGGATTTACTAGGGAGGTTCTAAGTTGGGGAATGGATGGGGTAGAGGGAAATCAAGAAATGAGGATGTTTGAGAGGACTAAAGCCATAGGCACCTAGGTGAATAGTGTATGGTGTGAAATATGTAAGAGAAGAGGCACCACTTGAGTAGCTTGTGGAAGGGGTGAGCAATTCAGTGGTGTTGTGAGAGGGTGATAAGAAGTGGTGGGAGTTAGGGGAGGAACCTACATCAGCACTTGTTGAAATCTTCACTCTAAGATTGCCTCTAAGATTATAATAGCATCAAACCTTAAGGTCCATGTGGCCTAGGGACAAGGTAACATTTATTGAGTTGTCTATGTTTGGGTTACCTTTCAATGCATTACATGGGTTTGGATTGGATAGGGCCAAATTGCCTAAGTTTTAGGAGGAGGAAGAGAATTTAGAGTTAGGAAACAAGGTGAAGGTGCTCATAGAGGAGAACATAGTGAAATACTTTATAAAATCCTTATGTAAATCACATGGGGAATTTAGGTGACATCCTCTATAGATTGAAAGGGTGTATAAGGGGTCATAAATGGTCGATACTAAACCTTATTCCCTTCTTATTCTTGTATATCATAATTTGGGTTAGTAATTCCTAGTCATCTATAAGGTTTAAATATAACTCATCATCTTCCTCTAACTAGTGGCCATAATTAATGTTGAGGTGAGCTAAATACCTCACCAAATGAGTCTTAATCATGCCTTTTAGGTCCTAATGTCATATTTAAGCTCTCATTAGATCAAAGGAATCTTTCCTAGTTACTATTTTTTAGACAGGAAGAAAGAAATTGTATGCATGGTGTTGATTTGTAATTGGGAGAGGTAATCATGCCTTATATTGGTAGTTGATCCAAAAGCTTAAAACACATTCCATTAATTAGTATATGATCACTTATTTCACCAAGTGATTCAAGATGAAGTATGGTAGGTAGAGGGGCCACTTGAGAATGCCTGTGGACTACAATCACCATGTCCTCCTAAAAGTACTAGTAGTCACCAATGGTAGCAAAAGAGTCTAATTTATTATGATAAATGTGACATTGGGGCCTCACTAATCACATTGTACATCATCAGGTAGGACTCATAGATATCCTAGATATGGTTCATGTACTAGTGGCCATATATTTTATAGAAGACTACATAAATCATTGAGCCCCTTGGAACCCACATAGGAAATCCATATGGCTTGAAGGTGAGTGTCTTTCATACCACATATATGATATCGATCATCAAATAAAAGTTTCAACCTACTTGGACATCTTCTATGGCCTTGACCAACTTTAATTTGATCATCCCTCCCATGTCTGGGACCTCAAATCTAGTGAGAATCATGTGGAGAAAGGGTACCCATAATTCATTGACATGTAGGTAGTTTAGGGCCCTATATAATTGGTTTATTAAAATCATACTGACCTAATCTTCCTCCTAGAAAATGTAGATTGTATACATGTTGATGTCTTCATTGCTCACCCATTTGGCATCTGGATTCTTAGCCCAGTCTTTTACGACCTCAAAATTTTGAAAAGTGTTAATTTATGCCTATACCACTACTACATCATATGAAAAGGTGAAATTTGGGGGAGTGTAATAAGATTTATAGGTGGTCCTAGATATGTTGAAAATCTAGTGTTGGGAATTGTCCAGATATACCCAATCATGGACATCATCATGTACTCACTTGGTAGTGAGGAATATGTTGTCAAAAGAGTTAGCATAGGGGAAGATTTTAGGTTTGGTTGTGGCCTCATGAAGACCAGACTTTTTATAAGCCCATTAGGCATCTTCAAACTTGGTATGATCTTCATTATCAAATCCTGAGTCCTTAGGTACCTAGTTGATAGCTTTGACCACCTCATTATAATGCCTAAATTTATTCAAGCCTTCGGGGAATAGGGTATCTCTGTTCTCAAGTTTGGCTTTGGGATTTAAGGAATATGCATCCATTTCAGCAATATGGAGGTTGTATGTAATGGAAAATGTGGTAGATATATAAATCAATCCTAGATTGGAGAAGATAAATCCTAATTACACTTATGATTATGGATACATTAAATATTTAAGGTCATGACCAAAATGGTTTTGATAGACCTATCCAAGGGATCTCTTACCACAATAATAACATTAGGAAGGGTTCTAAAGCCTCTAGACAAGAAAAACTATGAGATAAACCTAACTAGGTCCTATGTTTTCATATTCACTAAACTAATAACAAGTAAAGAAAATTCTAATCTAGTGCTCACCAAAGCTTTTTGCACAAAGTGGGGGTAATAAACATTAAAATTAAACATGCATAAAATATATATACTCACATCAATGTATACATAATCCCAATACATGGGAGAGAAGTATAAATACACATCTATCTACTCTTATAAAGGAGAAACAAAGTTAGGAATACTTACCTTTGAAGATGAACTGACCAAGCCTCAATCTCTCCCTTGGCCAAGGTGCTTCATAATGAATTGTTGTGGTATGTAAGTATGATAAGGATAAATCAGCTCTAGGCTACACAACCTATCAATGCATCCAAGAGAATTCTCCAAAATATAAAATTCATATCTCCAAAGAAAGTATGAAACCCTAAGCTATGATATTCAAGTAGAATGGTAGATAATCAGATGTGTAAGATATATCTATTCTTCTTCTCTTCCTTTAGAAATGATGAAATGGATGTGTTTGTATAGGTGTATCTAACCCTAATCCTTTCTAAAATTTTAGGCCAATAAGGTCAACCCAATCAACCTAGTATCTTTATTGACAAAAATAAATTAGGATACAGTCTAGGTCAGCCAAGGGTGGACCTAGACCCTCATAATTTTTATCAATTAGATTACAAGGTCAATGGGGCTGATAATTTAACATAAACCAACAAAAAGGGTTTTAGGCTAGGAAATGGCTAATGAAGGTGAAAAATGATTAGAAGAGGGTAAAAAAGAGGAGGTAAATATTAGGGAAATGTTTTTAGGAGATGGGTGAGTAGATAGAAATTGGTAATAAGGGACAACAATCTTGTGAAGCACCAATGGTCTACCCACCGCTTTCCTGGTGCACCCCTTAAGGTGTGCACTCAAAGAGATTGAGACTATACATATTCTTGTAAGATATAAAGTGTCAATAATTGGTAAAGTTTGAAAATATTATGTGTATATATATGCCCCACTCAAATCTCATCATGTGTCACAAAGGTGCAACATAAGATGGTGCTTTGAGAAAATAACATAGTAACACACAATGTTGAGGCTAAATAAAGTACAATAAGGAACAAATAAATAAATGAAAGGATGGAATTGGAAAATAGATACCTTTACTTACCTTAGTGTTGTACATATAGAAGGAGATATAATAAATTTAAATGTGTATAATGTAAAGAACATTAGGCAAACCTATAGAGATTAGTGAAAAAGAGCAAAATTTTGAAATTTTTACAATATAGACATATAATAGGTGAAAATATTCTCTACGATGTTAGGATTCAAAACATTTTATGGTTTAGAAAAATAACTATTAGAGATAAAGATATGATCAAAATAAGAAATCTAATGATAAATATTTGAAAGGTAAATAATTTTAAATAGTAAATATAAATAGGGTAAAAATTAATTCATTTTTCATTTTTACTATTCTGAGAAAATAGAGCTTTGAGAGACCTAGTGAGAGACCAAAGATCCAGTCTGGTGAGGAGATAAAAACTAAGATAGGGAGGATGCATATCAGTTATAATAAGCATAGCACATGTAAGTAATTAAAATTTTCAAATTTTTGAATATTTTTATTTAAAATTGAGTGAATTGTAGAAAATTAATTAGTAGGCAAACTCTAGGCACCAAAATGAACCCTATGAAGTTTTTAGGGACACTAGGGGTAAAATAGGGTATTGGGTAGGAAGGAGTTAGACTAATAAATTTTTAAGGCATTTATGGTAATTGGTCAAAAAGTCATTGATGTGGATGAATAGAGTCGACCAGGTTGACTTAATCTACAAGGTAAAAGAGAACCAATAGGTTGACTACATAAGAGTAGACCAATTTAGTTGGTTAAGAGACAGGGTTAACTACGTAGCAATGGGTTGACTTACTTATTTTGTAGATGGCCGATGTAGTACTATAGAGTAAAAAAAAGGCTGATTTAATATCATAAGTCATAGAGGTGGTTGATTTAGTAGAATTTTGATAGGGCCAATTTAGTATCCCAAATGAAACATAAGGCCAATTTAATATATAATAGGTCATTTTTTTATAAAATGAAAAAACTAGATCAAACCAGCTGAGTGTTGTGAAAATTTAAGAATGTATTTTAATTATTAACGACATGGAGATATGATACATCCTTTTTGTTTTATATTTTATAGAGATAAAAAATATATTGGTGATTCATCGATGCATCATGGCTATCAATTTTACTGGAGCAGTTGACAAATGTGGATAGAGAGAGACTAGTTGCATTGGGTCTGGGAGATATTATGTAGATGAGGCACATCCCATTAACTATTGATCTCATTTTCATGTTCCTCAAACCATGGGAATAGTTGAAGAACATGTTTCAATGGGTGGTGGATGGGGATACCATAGAGGTGGGTATCACACTAGAGGATGTCCATGCATTTTTTGGACTGCTGATAAGAGGGACATCAATGATCACAAGGATATAAAATGACCTAGAAGAGAGAAGAACACTAGCTAGGTGGATGGTATGTTTATATAAGATATACCCAAGGTTGAGGGCTAGTTTATTTTATGTATATTATACATATTCTAGACATTCATAAGGTCATGATCAGACTTGTGATAGCATGAGTGCTATGTCATAAGTCATATGGCAAGGTATTATTATATACAATAGCCTTGTGCTAGTCCATTTTGGATTAGTGGGTGTTATATGATTTTGAGTATATCATCTAGGTCCATCTTATGCATGATATGTATGGGATGTTGTATAGAGGGTAGAAGACTATAGGACCAATGGTTTTACTTAATATGTAGTTATATGAGAGGTTCCTTATGTTTAGGCTAGTTGGGTTGCCCTATGTGATTGATGATAGGTTACCTCAGGTGACTAGATGGAGGTAGGACCAGACAACATGGTCATGATCCATATGCCAATGCTATAGATGATCACATGATGGGAGATCATGTTGCATCTATACACATATATTTTTATTGTTTGGTCTAGTTGGGAGACTACGGAGATAGGGCTAGCTCAAGTGTGAATCATGGGCCACTATACCTAGTGGGTAAAGCCATAGATGGTATAATGCTTGATAGTGTGGTTTATACTTCCCCACCTAGTGGATCTTATAGTAATGCATAATTTTTAGGCACAACATGCTAGAAATACTAAGGGGATAGGAAGAGAAGGATCACCAATTGAGATACTGGTGATCAAGCCATGGTGTGTGAGACCATAGACAGGTTAAGCATGACAGTCAAAATCCAAAGGAGGAGAGGATATGGATATTGATGTAGGAGTGTAGTAGGTACCACATTAAAAATTAAAGTAAGAGGAGCAATGACTACCTCATCCACATCATAGATGGAGGCATCATAGGCAAGAGTGGGCATAGATGAGGGTAGTCATACATGATGAACCAACAACTGATATAGGATAGAGCTAGTTGATAGAGGCACCTTTGAGAATAGGATCAAGACATGCATGAGTGGTGACACCTATATTTTCATTAATAGGGAGGTGATCGATATATTAGGTTCTTAGGGGATGACCAAATAGAGAGACCATGGTCAGTGACACTAGGACTGGTGAGAAATGTTATAAGTTTTTGGTTTGACATAGAATACTAGTTGCATGTGATTTTAAAAGGTAGATATATTTTGATATATATGTGTTCTAATATCTATATATTTTTGGTTTTATATATCCTACATATGATGAGGTTAGATGGTGATCCCTAGTCATGGCTACGCACTATGAAATTTTAGGTAGAGTATTGGTACCATACAAACCCACCACACTAGATGATCTTGTGGTACCATATACCCTAACTCAAGAAAGCTAGTTTAGACTAGTGGGGAAGGCCACAACATAGATAAAAACATATAGGGATGTATTTTATCCATTGGAAAGGGTGGGAGTAGGAGAGGCATAGGCTTGTCAAGCCTTGGCTCAAGAGAGAGAAACACACATGGCTACCATGATCTACCTTAGATAGGTGTAGGCCTAGGTGGCCAATCTATAGGGATAGATAGTAGGATATAGATCCCAAACTACCTCATTACATCTCACTGTGTAGAGGTAATAGTCCTAGGCATCTATGGATAGTTTGGCTATGCCATAGGATAGGCATGATGGATCCCAGTCGTAGAGCTAGAGCTATGTATTTTTTTACTTTGTAATATTGTATTATATAAAACACATTATATATATATATATATATATATATACATTGTTTTTGATAGTTGGATTTTATCTCATGGGTTATATTCGGTTATGGTTATTGATGCATGGATATATTTATTTCTAGCCCATGTGTTTTGCTTTTGTTGTATATGTTATCAGAAATATATGTGGAGTGTTTTCTTTTCTATCATTATGTGATACACATGCTTGGTTAAAAATAAAAAGGAAAAAAAATGACTTGGAAAAATATAACTGATTAAAAACAAATGTGCTAAACACTATATCATGTTGGGAAATATGTAATAAAAAAATAGTAGTAAATATAATAAACCAAATAATGGTAAACAAGATTAAAAAATTATTTTAAACCATGAAAAATATGGGCACCAAATTAAAATAAGTAAAATCACACTATATCATGTTGGGAAGTATGAAAATAATGTAATAAAATGGAAAGCACATGGAGTGTTTTATTGAATTTGGGAAACTATAGGTTTAATTTTCTAAATAGTAAAGGGTTTTAGATTAAGGGGAAAATTAGTAAATAAATTTTCCTTAATTAACCTATTGATTTATTGAATTTGGAAGTACTTAATTGATTTCTTAAAATAGTAAAAAAGGGGATAGAGAGTAAAACTTAGCTAATTTTGGGCTAAGATAGAGGAGATAAAGGTTGTAAATTATTGATCTGGCTATGTAGACTATCATTAATAGGATCTAGAGGTTTGTTTTCTACCTAGATAGGAGCATCAAAAATGGGACACCTAGAGGTCTAGTACTGTTGTCTAAGTTTTGGCACTATAGTCCTTAGTGTCTGAGCTTTTTGAGCTTTTTGGGTTTTGTTCATCTACTCTAGGAGACCATGTGCCTAAAATATCAAGTCCTAGTTATTTTCAAGTCTCTTTGTGAAATTGATTTGGTATTCAAGGATCCTAGTTCCTTTTCATTCTTGATAAGTAATCTCTAATCCAATTAGAAAAAGGGTTAGTGTGTAATATGCATTGAATGTGTGATCACACCCCATGTGTGGGCATGTTATCTACATACCAATACTCTGAAGAGGGATCAAGGCCAATATAGTTCTCCTAATTTGAATATATATTGTGAAATCCTATGTATGAAAATTTTGGCAAGCTTGAGATGACTCTGACTAGTTCAGGAGCTTGGAAAGGCTACAAATAATACTGGTTGGTTTTATGCAAAGAATAGAAAGATTTACTTGAGTGTGTTTTAGTTTATTTCTATCTTGTGCCTTTTGAATGATTTTCCACCCTTCTAAATTACCTTTGAATGGGATTTTATATGGAAACTATTGATTCTAGGTTAGATGAACTTGCATTAGGATGACAAGGGAAAAGATAAGGATTTGGTAAAATCTGACCAGTTGAGGTTGTTGTGGACTTAGACAATAGTGCTAGAAAGTGGAACCCTGGGTCCCATTGCTATAGTCCAACCTATGGTGATATTTTCTAGGTGGAAAGGGACCTTGGGGGATAGGTATGTTCTTGGGAGAGGAGTCTGAGATAGTAGGGGCTAAATCTAGAAGGCTTTAGATGAATAGGAAATAGTGAAAACATGCCTAAGTGGGTTGTGTAAGTGAGTAGGAGAGACCTATGGTTTGGGTGTCACAATTCATGCTCAAGTTTTATAAATTTAATTTTATTATGACTACATTTGCCTCCCTTTTATTCTAAGTATGCAGCAAAGTGAAATACTAGGATAAAGCAAAAAAAGAGAAGCGTACTTGAACTTACCTATGAGGCTAAGTCCAAGAAACTATTGTTGACCAAATTTGACCCTGATTCAAATTTGGGTCAACCCCTACTATTTTAAACTTTTATATAAAGTTTCATGTGTCCTATGGGATCATATATTGTCCTACATGTCTCACTTACTCTTTCTGTAGTCCTTGTTGAAACCCATCCTCCTTGTACTGGCTCAGTCAACAAAAGTCAACATTGATCAACTATGGTAAAACTTAGTCAAAGGCTCAATTTATTTTTAAAATGTCCTAAAATTATCTTATATATATTTCAATGTGTTTACAAGTCATAAATTAACCACTTGCTAGGTTTCAGGTGCTAAAAAGGTCATTTGCCCACCTTTTAGCTTGATTAAATGAATTTTGAGGACTTTAAAAATAAAATATTTGCCCTAAGGTGGATGAGAATGTGGAGGTCAAATTATGTTATAATCATGTCAGGTGGTAGTTACAAGTTTGTTATGATTATGAAATGGTAGTTTTTCCTCAAAAATAGGCCCCTTTGGGCACTTGTACAGACTTCTCAAGTCCATCATCAGTTGAAAACGTGGTGGAGTGTCTCTTCACTTCCCCAAATTTCATATTCATGTTTATTTTTAAATAAAATTGCAAATAATATCCATTTCCAACTTCTTTTCTTTCATTTTCCATTGGCAAGCCAAGGAAGGGAAGATTCAATCACTCATTATGGAAGCTCCAGGTGGAAGTGGTAAGAGTGATTCTGGGGGTGGATTTTGATCTGATTGAAACTAATTTTAATAATAAAAAGTTTTAATTTTATGCCTCCTCCTTTATTAACAGTCATTTACACTCTAGGTAGCTTTTTATGGAATTGCATTCCAGAGGGGTGTAAGTTTGCATATGTTTCTTGTTTTTATAAATCTAGGGAGTTGTGTGAGTTTCATGAGGTTTTTTTAGGTGTTAATAGTGTCCTATCCATTATTTTTAAATCACCCAACATTTATCTCTTAATTTCCTTGAAAGACGAATCCAGAATTGTGTTTGTTTCTCAAAGTTTGCATTCATGGGCATGTAACTTGAGTTTTCAACATGGTAGGAGTTCCATGAGTTGTTTAATGATTGGAAGAATGTTTTCAAGGTTATTTAATTTAAATCCCCTTTGTATAAATCAAATAAATTCCATTTCAAATCAAATTTTTCAAATTCCCTTGTTTACTACCTTGTTTGCAAAATGTGCTCATAATTGCCTTCTATAGGAGTTCAAGAGGTTGTACAGAGGTGTAAATCATGAAATAGATGGTGGAGTTAATTTTTAGGTCCTAAATTACTCAAACGGTCTTATATTTCATTCCATAGAGGTTAAGATGATATTTCAAATGGAGATTTTCCTTCAAAATAATGACTTGATTGTATTTGGTCCCACAGTCCCTAAATCACCAAAACAGAGTTCTTAGGTGTTTTTAAGGTTTTCATATTTATATATAATGGTGTTTTAAAAGTATCCTTATAGTTTCACCTTGTATTTCTATCCACTCACAATAACCATGCTAATTTTTAGGGGCATAGGTTGAGTGGAAGATAAATATTGCAAGGCCTAAAAGTGGCTAAAAATTACTAAAAAGGGGTAGTGATGTCTATAGGACGCTGATGTAAAGGTGACATTGTACTTAAAATTGGAAAGTTATTTATATTGTATCAATTTTTAATGGTCCAAAATTCTCCAAATGTAAATCACGATCCAAGATAACAATCCCAAGGTGAAATTTGATGTTTTGAAACCTCTCATGCAAGCCCCTTGTCCATACAGGTCTGGGAACACTCACCTATAGTAGGTTGGCAAGAAGTTCATCTTAGTTTGGGATAACAATGACCAAATTGGAATGATTGAGGTGAATTGGAAATTTTTAAGGTACTAGGCCAAGGGTGGAGGTGTTTCTTGTAAATAACATGACCTAATGGAATTCAAAGATACCTATAGGCCCCTAAATCCATGGCAACATAGTCAGTCTTAAAGGCATATGGACAGTGAGGTAGAAGTTTTGAGTTTGAAATATATTTGAAGCCTTAAAATGGATTAAGGTTAAAGGAATGAAATTTTACCTCAATGTTACATAGGAAACATGTAAATAAGGTCCAAAACCATCAAACAAGCTCAAAATATGACCTACAGCCAGGGTTTTAAGGGTCTGTCTCAGTCCTTAAGGAGCATGGCCTAATCTTGAGAGTAAAGGTGCATTAGTGCAAAAGATGAAGTTTTACCTTGGAAAATGGTGTATGAAAACTTTCATGATCTTATAAACATATAAATAGGTTTAATTGTGTTTTTATACCATCATCCAAAGCTCAAGAGTACCTATAGGTAGGCATGAGATGCATAAACTTAGTCAAGGCAGGGGAATTCTCTTTGATGACCCAAACATGAGATGATGTTAGTTTTAAGGATTATAATAAAAATTAAAGAATTATTAGGGTATATTACCTAGGATTCATGAATAATATCTCTATAAAAATCAAAACCAAATGTTAGAAACTCCAAATAAATACCCACGGGACTATCTCAGTTCAAGCAGACAATGAGTTGAAGATTGTCTCCATTGATGTTAATGTCACCCAAGGTCAATTTGTGGGTGAAAAATACTATATATTGAAGATTTATTTCTCAAATATGTGTTTAATAATTGGTTTTATAACTAATACAATCCATAACATCCACGGGTAGGAGCCTAAGAATGTCTCAGTCCTCATCAAATAGTGAGCCTATTCTTGGGAATGAGAGAACTTGGTGCAAAGGATTGAACTCCAACTTGGAAAAATGATGAATGATCATTAATTTTGTATTTTTAAAATAAATAATAGGCTTTTATTGTGTCTTCAAATCATGAAACCAGCTCAAGTAACCTACAACTAGGCCTAAAATAGAGATCTCCCTTTGGGCAATCATAGACCAAGCAAGGTTTCCAAGAGCATGAGGAAGGGTTTAAGGGGAAAATAGGATATAAAATGTATTTATTATGATTTTATAGGCATTAATAACCATTACATATTACAATAAAACTCAATTAAATCCCTAAATCATGCAAATATAGTCATACTCTACCTACCTTCACAGATTGCTTGATTCATAAAGTCTGCCTTGGAAATATGTGAAGATGGAGGTCTAAATGGAATATTTAGGTTCCAAAATTTGGAAAATAGTACCATTATGACCCCTATTACACTATCCAATAATAATATTTTATCATATAAAATGTAAATCCATCTCTATTTTGTCTCAAAGTAGGGGCTATTTTAGCATGCATGAAGGGACAATTTGAAGGAAAAGGAGTGAAATTGGTGACCAAAAGTTAAATTTAAGGTTTTTTAAGCTTTAAAAAACCAAATAAACATAATAAAACTTTATATAAATTATTAATTCAAATAGGGTACCCCATACCACAAAGGTTGCAGTCACCATGAAGTTTGTTGCTAGTGGAGAAATGAAGAAAAGGTGAATTGGAACTTGTGTGCAAGGTAAATAGGTTTTTTTGAGGTGAATTTTTCTTTTATAAGATGTTCTAGACCTTCATAGATCATTTTAAAATCAATTTTTAAGCTTAGTACTCAACCAACATCCATTTTCCTTATCTAGCATGCAAAAAGACCTAGACTAATATTTTGGCCATTTCAGAGTTCTCATACTTCCAGAATGAACCAGAAGATAAAATTTGATATGTAACATTTTATGGGTATTTTTAAAGTTAATAAAACATTTCCAATATATTTCACATGTGTAGGAGCCATTTTTTAGCATTTTTGTTCTTCTAGGTTAAAGAGCCCTATTTAGGCCTAATTGGGAGGACTAATGGATCTAAAAACCACACTTGCCTTGGGTGTTGAACCATGAAACTTGGAAAAAATCAAAATGAGTGAAAATTATATTCAAAAATTGTCTCATTTATTCGTAAATATTCATACATTCCCTTGCACAAGTGGATTTGTGTAAAAATAGGGCTACAAGAGGACTAAGCCTAGTGAAGGCTCTATGAGTAAAATGGGGACTTGAAGAGATTTTGATGCTTCTAGATGAATTTTTTTCATTAAAATATGATTAAAATAGGCCTTTCATGAATAATTATTTCATAAATTGAGCTAAATCCAAATTTTAGCTATTTTGACCAAATTACGCCTAATGAGACAAAGAGGCCTTGTGACACCTAAGAGAGGAATTGATGATTACAGGTGATGTAACAATTTGAGATGATTCAATAAGGTTTCAAAGTGTCCTTTTGATTAAAATTTAACTATCCAAGATACCTCATGATCAAACTCTTTCCTTTTTCCACTTGTCAAGAAGGAGTTTTAACACTCAAAGATGCTTGTGGAAGAGTTTCAATGCCACATCAAGGAAGGTGCTCAGTTTGGGATGAATACATGTCCACATAATTTACTTGATCTCTCCTCCACCTAATTTACATGTAACACTTTTTCATAAATTAATTTTAATTTCTCTTGAAATCCCATCATGAAGGCAATTTCATAAGGGAGAATGATTGAGAAGATTGTTATGCCACACTTAGAGAAAAGGCTAATTTGGGAAAGAATGATGTGCAAATCAGTTTCATAACTTATTTTCCACCTCATTTCTATGATTTTAAATGATCCTAAAATTTTTAAACTTGTCCTTATGCCTCTTCAACTTCTCTTCTCTCTCTTTTCTTCTAAATTCTATAAATGTGAGTCATCTTGGCTATTGTAAAAGAGACCACAGCTAGTATAGTGAAGCCCTGCTAGTATGACATTGCATTTCATCTTTCAAAATTGAATAAAAGTCTGATTTTGAGTAAGAGAATTTTTTCTAAGTGTGTGATTTATTTATATTGGATCTAAGTGATGGTGTCATCCTTACTCCTCTTTATCCTTCATGTTTAAGCAAGATTTCTAATTTTAACAGGTCATGTGAAGTGTATAAATGTATTAGGCTCCTCTTCAAGAATGAAATTGTCTCTATGGTGTTGAATCTTCCTCTAGACCAGTTATCTTGTTGATTATCTTATATATGCCTACCTTCACATTGAAACACTATGTTAAGATCTTTCAATGCCTTGAATTGGTCTTGAGAAGCTTTTTAGCTTAGTAGGAGTGTGATAGTCTATGGGATATATCTTAGTGTATCACCTCATTAGTGTATTTTCCTTTTCATGTAAACTCCTAACCCTTTTCCCATAAACAAGCATTATATTAGGTGATAATAACTTAAATATTAATCTAGGGAGCTATCCCTCATAATCTATAGATTCATCTCTCTTACAAGTTCCCACAAAATTGAGAGATGATTCAATGTTGCATCAAATTATAGGAGTTTCATAGAGTGTCCTAGGGTGCACAATTTGATGACAACATTTCTGACATGCCCAGTGGAATATTTGGTCCTAATTGCTTCCATTTCAAGGTGAATGTTGTTCATGACAAGCCCAAGGTTGCAGGAGTGTTTCTAATCTAGCATTTGGTCACTCCAAAAGGTGAGAATCTCTAGTTGTAGATCAAGTTTTCCACATTATATTTCATGGTTAGGAGGAAGAAGAAGAGATGGCTAGGAAACATCATTATAAGCCTTCAACACCCAAAATCTAATCAATCTTCCTGCATTTGATATTCCTCCCAATGCCACCAAAAGTCTCCCTAAATTCAATGGAGAAGGTCCTATTACCCCATCTAAATACATTAGGAGACATCTCAAATTTTTGTAACTTCCACAATATTAATCAAGTCAACATATCCATTAGGCTACTTTCCATGTCTCTAAAAGGTAAAGCACTTTATTGGTATAGGACATTGGGGTGTAGTTGCATTACTAGTTGGGATGGCTTTGGAGAGTTTCTGGTGAATAGGTTTGAGAATAAGAGTGATCACATTGCACTAATCCATCAGATGAATGTGATAAGGAGAGGTCTTAGTGAATCCATGGGAGATTTTAATGAAATATTTCAAATAACATGGTATAGGTTTCCACCTATCATGAGACCCATCCAAGCTTTGTATTCCCTACCTATCTCAAGGTCATTTGGATTGATGTAGTAGTAATGTTGTAATAAATGAGAGGATTTAATCTACTTGATGCATATGAGATAGCTATCAAAGTTGAGAATAGTTTGATACTAGCTAGGAAATTGTCCCCAATATTTGATATGCCTTTGTTATCTCATAATTCATTTTAAACCCCAAGTGTAGATAAAGTTCCAAATTCCAATGTCAAATCTATAATCACTCCCAAGGAGGTGTTAAATGCTATAGATAAATATGAAATGATTAGGTCATTACAATCTCAGCTCAAACAAACTCAGTTGCAAGTAAGTACTCCACCCAATCCCCAATACAATCACAAAGGTCATCAAGTTTTCAATAGGCATCCTAATAGTTATAATCCTAATTCCATTCCATACATAAAGGCTTTTGTTCCAATCCATACCAACATGATTCAAGGAGAGGAACATTTGGATCATTGGAGACAATCTCAAGGTCAATTTGTGTATGATGGTGGAGGAGGTTGTCAATCCTTAGTATCATAAGAAAGAGCTATTCCTTGCCTCACATCACAATAAAAAAACCTCATGCAAAGGGATACTCATGGAGAAGGTACCATCTAAGGTACCATTCTTGTGAACTTTTAAAAGGAAGATGACAATGTGGAAAAGGTTGAAAAAGCACCTAAAGGATTACCATTAAATGATTATTCTCTATTGCCTTCATATCAACTAATTGTTCCTAAGACTCCACAAGATTTGGGGGAAGATGCTACCATAGATGAGTTCCTTGAACACACTGAAGGAGCTAATGATATGGAGCAGCCAACATAGGTTTTTCTGAGAAGAAGACATTCAATGGTAAGACAAGAAGTAGACCTTGAGTGGATTAATAAATTGCCATGCTCCATGGAAGATGATGATGATCAACCTGTAATATAAGGTGAAGAAGAGGTACCCACTAGCCAACATGATGGTCCAAAATAAACTAGAAAGAATATTGATGAACTTCAAGCCCCTTATATTGACTATGAAGAGTTGGCATTTTGGGATAACCTTGAGAAATTTTGATTGAGCTTGGATGATGTATCTCCACTTCATGAAGAGCTTGAGGAGAGTTTTGAATGAGATATTATAGTTGAACCTATTGAGGATCAAATACATAAGATGGATGGAGAATACAAGGTGTCAAGAGAGGTAGTAAGTTTTGAAGAACCTCTCCCATGCATTCAGTACTAGAAAGACCAAAGTTTGATGGAGAACTTCCTTTTCAAAATGAATACATCCTTGATGATGAAAATCCACTTGAGTTTGAGGTTGAAAGTGAAGATAAAAATGCATCTATAATCAATGGAAAAACACTTGACCCAAGGACTATGGTTATCATTCAAACCAATCAACATGAATATGTTTGTATTAAACACATGTTCTTGGCTATGAAACCAGACGAAGTCAATGCAAGCACCATGAGAAGTAATAATTTTTTTGAAAAAACAAGGGCAAGTCCTAAGTGGAATCTTGCACATTATTTTAGTTCACTTCAAGGAGATGGTATGAAAATATTTCCTTTTGATCCAGGAGGATCATTTTTGTCTATCTAGTTTTTACACTTTAGAGTGGTTTGTTTCACTTGTCTTGTGTTTCTTATGTGCTTCATGGAATAGATGTGTTTCTTTCCTTTTTTTGCTGTGCATCTTTGTATTTGTGTGTGTGTGTGTCAACTATATTTTTTCCTTGAGATAAAGGTCTGTTCAAGTCATTTAGAGTGCTCATATATGTGACTCCATGCCCAATCGAAGGATTAGACAATTGGGCTTAAGCATAGTAGGCATGCCACCCCTAGAAATCACTAAGAATGTTGACCAAATTTGACCCCAAGTTAAATTTGGATCAACCCATACTATTTTAAAAGTTTATATAAATTTTCATATGTCTTATGGGGTCATTTATTATCCTACATGTCTCACTTACTCTTTCCCTAGTCCTTGTTGAAACCCATCCTCCTTGTATTGGCTCAGTCAACAAAAGTTAACATTGGTCAACTATGGTAAGACTTAGGAAAAGGATAAATTTATTTTATAAATGTCTTAAAATGGTCTTTTATAGGTTTCAATGTGTTTACAAGTCATAAATTGACCACTTGTTAGGTTTCAGGTGCTAAAAAGGTCATTTGACCAACTTTTATCTTGATTAAATGACTTTTGAGGACTTTAAAATTAGAATATTTGTACCTAATGTGTTTATAACTTTGAGGAGGTAAAATTATGTCATAATCATGTTAGGTCATAGTTACAAGTCTGTTATGATCATGAAAAGGTAGTTTTTCCTCCAAAAGAGGCCCCTTTGGGCACTTGTATGGACTTCTCAAGTCCATCATTAGTTAAAAACATGTTTTAGTGTCTCTTCACCTCCCCAAATGTCATATTCACGTTTTTTTTCCATAAAATTTCATATAAGATCCATTTCCAACTTATTTTCCTTCATTTTCCATTGGTAAGCCAAGAAATGGTAGATTCAATCACTCACTATGGAAGCTACAGGTGGAATTGGAAAGATTAATTATAGGGGTGTATTTCAATTTTATTTAAAATAATTTTCATAACAATAAGTTTAAATTTTTTACCTCCTCCTTTATGAACAATAATTTACACTCTAGGCAAGTTTTTATGGAATTACATTCAAGAGGGGTGTAAGTTTGCATCTATTTCTTAATTTCATAAATATAGGGAGATGTGTGAGTTTTATTATTTATTTTTAGATGGTAATATGGTCCTATCCATGATTTTTAAATCACCCAACACTTCTCTCTTAATTCACTTGAAGGAGGATTCAAAAATTGTGCTTGTTTCTTAAAATTTGCATTCCTGGGCATGTAACCTGAGTTTTCAATGTGGGAGGATCCATGAGATGTTTAATGATTGGAATCATGTTTTCAAGGTTATTTAATTTAACTTCCCTTGGTATAAATCAAATAAATTCTATTTCAAAGCAAATTGTTCAAATTCCCTTGTTTACTACCTTATTTGTAAAATGTGCTTATAACTACCTTCTACAGGAGTTCAAGAGGTTGTACAGAGGAGTTTAAGATGCTATTCTAAATGGATATTTTCCTTGAAAATAATGACTTGATTGTATTTGGTCCCATAGTCCCTAAATCACCAAAATAGAGTTCTTAGGTGTTTTTGAGGTTTTCATATTGAGATATAATGTTGGTTTTAAATTATCCTTATAGGTTCACATTTTATTACTATCCACCCACAATAACCATGCCAATTTTTATGGGTAGAGGGTGAGTGTAAGATGGATTTTGTAAGGCCTAAAAGTGGCTAAAACTACTAAAAAGGGGCAGTGGTGTCTATAAGAGGCTGATGGAAAGATGAAATTTCACTTCAAAGTGTAAATTTATAACAATTATATAAATTTTTAATGTTTCTAAATGATCCAAATGGTAATAATGAGCCAATACAATAATCCCAAGGTGAAATTTGATATTTTGAAACCTCTCGTGCAAACCCCCTATCTGTAAAGATCTAGAAACACTCACCTACAGTAGGTTGGCAAAAATTTCATCTTAGTTTGGGTTAAAAACAACAAAATTGAAAGGATTGAGGTGAAGTGTAAATTATTTAGGTACTATTCCTAGGTTGTAAGTGTTTATTGTAAATAACATGACCTAATGGAACTTAAACATGCCTACAAGCCCCTAAATCCATGAAAACATAGTCAGTCTTAAGGGCATATGGATAGTGAGGTAGAAGTTTGGAGTTTTAACTATGTTTGAAGCCTTAAAATTTATGTAGGTGCAAGGATTTAAATGTGACCTCAAGGTGACCTAGGAAACATGGAGAGAAGGTCCAAAACCATCAAAGAAGCTCAAAACATGACCTACAGCCAGGGTTTTAAGGGCCTATCTCAGTCCTGAAGGAGCATGGCCTAATCTTGAGAGTAAAGGTTCATTGGTGAAAAATATGAAGTTTGAATTTTTAAAATGGTGTATGACAATTGTCATGATCTTATATACATAGAAAGAGGTTTAATTGTGTTCTTATACCATCATCCAAAGCTCAAGAGTACCTAAAGGTAGGCATGAGATGCATAAACTTAGTCAAGGCAGGGGCATTCTCTTTGAGGACCCAAACATGAGATGATGATATTTTGAAGGATTATAAGAAAATTTAAATCATGAGGATGGTCTATGACCTAAGAGGCATGAATAATAATAATAATATAAACATCAAAACCAAATGTTATAAACTCTAAATAAATACCTATAAGACTGTCTTAGTTCAAGCAGACAGTGAGT
The DNA here is from genome assembly GCA_037957365.1 of Torreya grandis. Classification (NCBI taxonomy): domain Eukaryota; kingdom Viridiplantae; phylum Streptophyta; class Pinopsida; order Cupressales; family Taxaceae; genus Torreya; species Torreya grandis. Next base: position 635,256 of record JARHVA010007366.1, read on the forward strand.
TGGAGTGTATCTCCATTGATGTTAAATGTCACCCAAGGTAAATTGGTGGGTGAAAATATTGTATAATGAATATTTATTTCTTAAATATGTGTTAAACCATTATTTTTATATCCAATAAAATCCATAACATCCACATGCAGGAGTTTTTGAGTGTCTCAGTCCTCACCAAATAGTGAGCCTATTCTTAGGAGTGAGAGCACTTGGTAAAAAAGATTACAACTTGTAAAAATGTTGAATTATCACTAATTTTGGCTGTGAAAATAAATAATATGCTTTTATGGTATCTTAAAATCATGAAACTAACTTTAGTAACCTACAGCCAAGTTTAAAATAAATATCTCCCTATGGGCAGTCATAGACCAAGCAAGGTTTCCAAGAGCATGAGGAAGGGATTAAGGGGTAAATAGGATAAAAAATGGTTTTATTATTATTTTATAGGAATTAATAACCCTTAAATATTACAATAAAACTAAGGCAATCCCTAAATCATCCAAACACAGTCATACTCTGCCTACCTTCATAGATTACTTGATTCATAAAGTCTGCCTTGGAAATATGTGAAGATGGAGGTATAAATGGAAGATTTAGGTTCCAAAATTTGGTAAATATAACCATTATTACCCCTATGACACTATATAATAATAATAACTTCTCATATAACATGTAAAATCCTCTTTGGTTTGTCTCATAGCAGGGATTATTTTAGCATGCATAAAGGGACAATTTGAAGGAAAAGGAGTGAAATTGGTGACTAGAAGTCAATAAAAGATTAATTGAAGGTTTTTTAATATTTTAAAAACCTTAAAAAACCTAATAAACATTTATATAAAGTCTTAAGGCAAACAAGGTACCCCATACCACAAAGGTTGCAGTCACCATGAGGTTTATTGCTAGTGAGGAAATGAAGAAAAAGTGAATTGGAAGTTGATTTCAAGTTAAATAGGTTTTTCTATGTGTATTTTTATTGTATAATATGTTCCATACTTTCATATATCATTTTCAAATCAATTTGAAGCTAAATACTCACCCAACATCCATTTTTCTTATCTAGCATGCAAAAAGACCTAGACTAGTCTTTTGGCCATTTCAGAGTTTTCATACTTCCACAATAAACAAAAAGATAAAATTTGATAAGTAACATGATATGGGTCATTTTAAATTCAATAAAACATTTATAGGATCTTTCACACGTGCAAGATCTATTTTTGAGCATTTTTTGTCTTCTAGGCAAAAGAGGCCTAATTAGGAGGACTAATGGATCTAAAAAACACAATTGCCTTGGGTGTTGAACCATGAAACTTGTCATAGATAAAAATGAGGGAAAAGGGTATTCAAAAAATTTCTCACTTAATCCTGAAGATCTGTACATTCCTTTTCACAAGTGGATTTGTGCAAAAATAGGGCTACAAGAGGACTAAGCCTAGTGAAGGCTCTATAAGCAAAATGGGGACTTGAAGAGAGTTTGATGGTTCTATATGATTTTTTTTTCAGTACAATATGATTAAAATAGGCCTTCCATGAAAAAATATTTCATAACTTGAGCTAAATCCAAATTTTAGCTATTTTAGCCAAATTAGGCCTAATGAGACAAAGAGGCCTTGTGACACCTAAGAGAGGAATTGATGATTTAAAGTGATGTAAATGTTTGAGATGATTAAATAAGGTTTAAAAGTGTCCTTTTTATCTAAATTTATCTATCAAATATACCTCATGATCAAACTCTTTCCTTTTGCCACTTGTCAAGAAGGAGTTTCAACACTCAAAGATGCTTGTGGAAGAGTTTCAATGCCACATCAAGGAAGGTGCTCAGTTTGGGATGTAAACATGTCCAAATCAGTTACTTTATATATCCTCCACCTAATTTCCATGAAAAAATTGTACCTAACCTACTTTGAAGTGCTCTTGAAATCCCATCATGAAGGCAGTTTCACAAGGGAGAATGATTGAGAAGATTGCTACGCCAAACTTGGAGAAAAGGCTAATTTTGGAAATAATGATGTGAAAATAAGTTTAATAACTCCTTTTCCACCTAATTTATATTATTTTAACTGATCCTAACATTTATACACTTGTCCTTATGCCTCTTCAACTTCTCTTCTCTCTCTTTTCTTCCAAATTCTATAAATGTGAGCCATCTTGGCTATTGTAAAAGAGACCACAGCTAGTATGGTGAGGCCCTGCTGGAATAACATTGCATTTTTTCTTTCCACATTGAATACAAGTCTAATTATAAGTTAATAACATTTTTTCTAAGTTATTTAGTGATGTATAATGGAGCTAAGTGATGGTGTCATCCTTACTCCTCTTTATCCTTCATGTTTAAGCAAGAGTTTTAATTTTAACATGTCATGGGAAGTGTATGAATGTATTAGGATCCTCTTCAAGAATTAAATTGTCTCTATGGTGTGAAATATTCCCATATACCAATTATCCTATTGATTATCTTATGTATGCCTACCTTCACATTACAATACTATGTTAGGATCTTTCAATGCCTATAATTGGTCTTAAGAAGTTTTGTTTCTTAGTAGGAGTGTGATAGTCTATGGGATATGTCTTGGTGTATCACCTCTTTAGTGTAGTTTCTTTTTCATGAAAACTCCTAATTCTTTTCCCATAAACAAGCATTAGATTAGGTGATACACACTTAAAGATGAATCTAGGGAGCTAGCCCTCATAATCTAGAGATTCATCTCTCTTACAAGTCCCCACAACTTGAAAGATGATTCAATGTTGCATCAAATTTTAGGAGTTTCATAGAGTGTCCTAGGGTGCACAATTTGATGATAATAGTTATGTGATGTTTGATTGTGCATAGTGAGAGCACATTGTACTATGTAAGTCTACAAAAAGGAAAGTGAAGGTAAATTAGTTCACACTAGGTATGATATATTTAAAATAAGAATATACAAAGTTAGGTAAAGAGAGAGGAAGGAAGAGAAAGGAATGAATATACTTCATCAGGTATGTGAACCAATATAAAACTTGTTATGCTACTAGTTTGTGCTTGGTAATGTTGGAAGTATGTTGAACCAAGAGTTATATCAATGAATCAGCTAAGTGTTCAATCCCCTAGAATTTGGCTCAATAATGCAAAGGTAAACCCTTTGGATCCATAATTACCAACTATGTGAAGTTAATGAATCATGCATATGTTAATCAATGTTTGGATCATGTGTCTAATCCCTTTGAATAGGTGGCTCAAGAATACAAAGGTTAGCTATAACTTTGGCTCCATCATTGCCCCATGATGTGAAGTTGAATGAGAAAATACTAGTATAGATGAATGTCATATGAGATGGCTCATATAGCCATTAAATTTGTTGTGATCTGACAATGTTGGCATGGATATCTAAAAGTAAATTGGAAACTAGGCCACTATTGGCCACTTTGAAAGATGGATATTGGACATGTATAGAAGCCCCTCCTAAAACTACAATCAAGGCTTAGGATGCCACTCAGGAACTCAAGTACACAAGAAGCAAAATTTTATGAAAGTTTAATTAAATGTGATGCCAACCACCTATAGATCGAGCAAGGCACACAACTACTAAAAATGTGCAAGAAAATGCTATAAACTCAAAAATAGAGAAGGCCCATGTGTTGTGCATATTTCTCCCAATAACTGGTGTTTAGAACATAGATTCAAAGTGAAAGTTGTATCAACTACCATGTCTAAATTGAAAATGGAAACTTGTATGTCATGCATGATGCCTCTTATATATAGATTCTCTAATTGAAATAAGTGCTAAAAACTATTGATTTTTGGACTAAACTATACTAGTAAAATAGTGACTAAACTCACCTCTCTACTTGATTCTAGAAAAATTGAATATTCTATTATTTGGAAAATAGTACCAAAAATTAAACACTTTGGGGTCTATCACTGTAGTCCCATTTTTGGCACTGTTGTCCAGAGCCAAAACTAATGACTGGTCTAGATTCTTTGTTTTTTTCCTGATCTAGTTTTCCTGTGCTAAGTTCTAGATTCTGAATGATACTATTTTGAAACTAATTTTTTGATTGTTAGGATCTCTAATCTCTATGACAAAACCCCTATTTATTGCCCCCTCTTCTAAGGGTAGGAATGAAGAACCTACAATGACTATCCTTATAATAAAAATCCCTATAAGTGTGTTAGGATACAAAAACATTTGATATAGCATTGATATACATTATCTCAAGATATAGCAAAAGTTGTAGAGAGGGATTGTTAGATCCATAGGGGTATGCATAGATAGGTATAACAATGTAATACCATGTGTATAAGATTAAATTGGAATTTGAAATGTTAGTTATTAGTTGTTAGTGGCATGGAGGGATAGAGCATGATGTCCATCATTACAAACAAGAAGCAAGATAAATGCATGATTGGAATCATAGCATTGCACACAAAGATAAGCAATCAAGAAATAAGCATACAAATCAAGAAGCAAGAAACACACAAGAGTTTCCAAGGGGCCAAGTAAGCACACAAGGCATACAAGGCATGTTCACATCCTGCATATACACACAATGGGAATAATCAAGGATTAGAACAAGGGCCATAATCACATTAAAGGTACACACAAAGGACATTAGCAAGTGTCCAAAGGCACACACATATAAATAGGAACAAAGGACATTAGAAAATATCCTAAAATGCAAGGAGGAAGTAAACAAGAACTAGAAAATGCAAACACATCGAGCTAATCAAAGTGAAGATTGGAAGTATTCAAAGTACTAAAAATACAAACATGCATCTAACTATGGAAAGCAAGAAGCAAGAGTATATAAAATATGTAATACAAGACTAATGTATATGTTATGAAATACAAAAGTGTGATATATGCTAATGGATGTCAATGTGATATCTATGTAAGAAAGTAAGGAACATACTATAACAAGATGTCTAGAGAGTATAGTGTAAGAATGACATAACCGATATGGTATATTCATGTAGAGTATGCCCCTAGTGGGTAGATCTATCGATATGTATCTATAATGTAGAAGTAGGATCCCCCCTCGATGGGTGGAGTGAAGCAATCAAATATTTATATGCACTACACACACTCAAATAAGATCAAGTGAAGCTCAGTAATAGAGATAAATCAACAAACAATAGCATAAAATAGTGTAATGTAAGTCTAACATAATGGTTATCAATGTAAAACATAGATGATGCATACAATTGACATGTTTGTGTATTTTTGAAATATTTGAGCTATGTATAATCAAGCAAAGGAAACTATGTACAATCAAGTAGGAGGTAATATGTACAATCAATGTTGGAAAGAAATTATACTAATCGATGAGTCTCAAATGAGACTCCCTATCATGGTGTCTTGTATCAAAGAGTGGAATTATGTATGATCATGAAGCATGATGTAAATGCTGAGACTATGGCTTTGAAAGCTATATATGTTATAAATGCTCTAAAATCTCTAAAGTAGAAACCAACTATGGGGACTCACTATAATTTTGAGAAGTGGATATAGCTATAGGGCTCTTAGGGACCCATTTGAAAGTAGGAAAAACTCACTAAATATGTGCTCTATGTGTAGATGCATGAGATCTCAATGAAATTTCTCTTGGTGTGAATACTATAGCTAGAAGAAGTCTATAATCCTAAAGCTATGGAGGTGTTAATAAAGTGGCTCTCTATGAAGGCTCTAAAGTTACATTAACTATTTGTTGATTTGGTCCTTTGTTGTCATCGAATTTAACCTTATATGGGGCTTGATATTACTCTTATTAGTTGTATCTGGTGCACTTGTGTACTTAAGTTTTCCCATTGAAATGTGTTTGATTTCTCTTTATTTTAAAGTGTGATATTTTAGTGAAAGAAGAGAAACATTTGAACATGATTTTTTCATGCAAAACTGGTAGAAGACTCTATTTGAAGAGGTCTTGTAGCTCTGATCTATCATAGGGATAGTCATCTTAACCAATATGGTCTTGTATCTAAGAACATACTTGATGAGAGGCTCATTTGATTTCTTTTTTTGTTGTACAATTTTGGCATATGAAACCTTATCACCGATATTGATACTTAAATGTGCTAGGAACATGTCAGAAAGAGGATTAAATACATTAAATGATGAATTTGATAGACTGTAAAACCATTGTATTGCATAATACTTGAGGATCCTAAAAATTATTTAGATAATAGCCAGTCATATGGTACATAATCCAAAAATGTTGCATGAAATGATCTCAAATGTATCTCTAGATCACCCTTTCCATTGTAAAGAGTTAACTTAGGTTGTATAAATTTAGGTGGCAAGGATGTAGCAGTTATATGTCATGCTAAAGGTGTATGTAATAGAGTGAAGGAGTCCAATGTCTATATATATCTAGTGGTACCTTGTCCAAGATGTTGTACCTTAGATTTAAGAGATCAAATATCTTACACAAGGTTACCACATCAAGAGATAGGGATATACTAGCTATAGCTAGTGGCATAGTAGAAGGTTGGGTTGTTATAGGGGGTTGTTGTGACACAGTTGCCCCTATAGTGTCATGTGCAACTGGTGGCTCTATAGTTTGAGAAGACTCAACTTTTTTGGCCTTCATTACTTCCATGATATACTTAAATATGTTAGCATAATTATGAGGCTATTCCCTGAGACTTTCTCTAAAATTTTGTAAAATTAAATATTTGTTGAGTACAACTTCATTGTCAACAATTGGTGGAAGTGGATCGGTGGTCCAATGTGATAGAGAATAAGCATCGGTATGTGTCTCATCATTATTATTCTCATATTACTCATTATTAGATTCATGTTCATTGAAATTATTGTAATCTAGATGTGTAGGATGTATAATAAGGACTTGGTTTGATTGCTTATCCATGTTATAAGAGTGGGTTTTTACGAATCTAGTTGAATTTAGGAGGGTTGCCACTAAGACTTGCACTCTATCTCAAAGGAAGAAATGCAAGGAGTTTAGATGGCATAAGGAAAATAATTTAGAAAATAATACAACATATTACATAAAAATAATCTAAACCATGAACTAGAATATGCATAAAAAGAATAACAAACTCCAATTATGTAAGGTGATAGCTCAAGATGCAAAGTAGGGACTAGTATATGTAACTAGGGATTTTTTAAAAATATTATTTACAAAATACTATGAACTTTTGAATTTGAAATTTACTTTCTGAGTTAAGTATACAAGATAAAATTTAGAAAATTATGAGAAATTACTTGCTTGAATGGGACCTAGTAGATGCAACAAGGGTTTTGAGACAAATAAATTTTCTAAAATTTACTATGAATTTTTTAAATTTGAAGTTATTTTTTGATTTTAATATTCAATCAAACTTTGCAAAAAATAAGTGGAATATTACTTGAAAATTATTGGGATTTAGTTGATGCAACTAGGGCTTTGAAATGATTTTTTTCAAAATTAATGTAATAATTTCAAAATTTTGTTATAAATTTGTAAAATTGAGCTTGAAAATTTTAATAAAAATATGAAAATATTTCTAAATTTTAGCAATATATTTTTCCTAGTGGTTTGAAAGTGTTTGTATGCAAATAGGACCTAGTATGTGCAAACAAGGGTTTTAGTGAATTATTGAAAATATTTTAGTTAATTTGTAGTTTTATATTTTTTAAATTTAGGAAAAATCAAAAAAATGATGTAAAAAATTAGAAATAATTAGCCCTAGGATTTCTAGGGTTTTTTTTCAAAAATTCAAAGTCAGGTTCACCAAATGTTTTACTGAATTTGGGAAACAATAGGTTTAATTTCCTAAATAGTAAAGGGGTCTGGATTAAGGGAAAAATTAGTAAAAAAATGTACCTTAATTAACCTACTGATTTATTTAATATGGAAGTGCTTAATCAATTTCTAAAAATAGAAAACAAGGGGATAGAGAGTAAAACTCAGATAATTTTACACTGAGACAAAGGAGACAGACTATAAATTGTTGATCTAGCTAGGTAGACTATCAGAAACAAGATCCATAAATATATTTTTTGCCTACATAGGAGCATCAGAAATAGAACACCTAGAGGTCTAGCATTGTAATCCAAGTTTTGGCATTGTAGTCCTTAATGTCTGAGCTTTTTGAGATTTTTGAGTTTTGTTCATCTGCTCTAAAAGACCTTATGCCTGAAATATTGAGCCTTGGTTGTTCATGAAGCTCTATGTGCAATTGATTTGGCTTTTAAGGATATTAGTTCCTCTTCATTCTTGATAGGTGATCTAAAATCATACTATAAAAATGGGTTAGTGTGTAATATGTATTGAATATGTGGTCACACCTCGTGTGTGGGCATGCTACCTACATACTAATACTCTAAAGAGGGATCAAGGCCAATGTATTTATCCCAATTTAAATGTGTATTATGCAATGTTATGTATGTAATGTAAGTGTAGGTGAATTTTGGAAAGCTTGAGATGACTTGTGATTAGTGCAAGAGCTTGGATAGGCTATAAATAATAGTGGTTGGTTATATGCAGAGAATAGGAAGATTTACTTGAGTGTGTTTTAGTATATTTATAGCTTGTACCTTTTAAATGATTTCCAACCCTTTCAAATGACCTTTGAATGGAATTTTATAGGGAAACTAGTGATCCTAGGTTAGATGAACTCACATTAGGTCAACAAGGGAAAAAATAAGGATTCAAGAAAATTTGAACATTTGACGTTGTTGTGGACTTGGATAATAGCACTATAAAGTGGACACCTAGGGTCCTACCATTGTAATCCAACCTATGACATTGTTGTTGATGCAGGAGCATCTACATTCAAATTTAATTTAGTGTATTGTCCCTCCAAAATGTTGTCTTAGAGGAGGAGTAATTGTAAATGTAAAAGGTGGAAAAAAAATCAAAATGATAGTTAGTTTGAATCTCCTACGTTGGCTTGTAGAGAGGATCAAGGAAATAGTTGAAATCCCCCAAGTATAGGTTAGATAATCTCTCTCAATTAGTAGGTTGTTTGAGGAAATCATGTACATTTGTTTAGAGTCTAAAGTTGGACATAGGAATTAAAAAGAAAAGAGTTTTATATGTAACGAATGTCTCTGATCAACTGGTAAGAAAAAAAAGAGAGAATTCAGTCAGGAGGAGGATAGAGGAGTACGTAGAAGAGAAGAAGAGAGGACAAAAGGATGAAAAATGAAGGGTGAAAGAAGAAGCAGTAGCAAGGATTGCAAAGGAGGATAAGAGGTAAGTATATTTTGTTCATTCTTGTTTGTAAAGACTGAGCCCATGTATAAATTGCCAGAACCCAAAGGTGTTGGCTGTTGTGGATTTAGGAACTTCCCTGTTGGATTTGACCACTTCAAATCCTGGTCAGATTTGTCCAAGTATGTCCCCTGCCCATAGAGTGGGAACTTTTGATATTCATTCTATTGCGTTGAGGACATCCCTGAAGAGTAATTTCCATTTTGCTATGAAGAATTTGATTGTGAATTAAATGAATATGGAGAAGCTTGTTGAGAGAGAGAGAGACAGGTGAGGATTGTGTGTGTGTTGGTCATTAACTGTGCTAGCTACTAGTGGAGTTATTACTATGGGTGACTCATAAGCATCACCACTATGAAAATCTATAGTTTGCTCCATTTTTTGAGCCAGAGTATCCATCATTGCATGGATTAATATTATTGTTTTGTAACCCATAAAGAAAGTGTGATTCAAGATTTTAGCTTTGATGCTTATTTGCCCTGCAAGTGAGGAACCAATGTGCTGGCGTGGATTGACATTTGAATAATACACACAGACTAAGTAAAACAACGTATAATTGTTTGAATCGTGTTTATTAATTTTGTTCACATTATTTCTCCTCAATTTAGTGGGCTTGGACTCACAAATTCTAGAGGCTCTACCCACGTTTGTATACATAGAAAGGCTTAAAAGAAGGAAGGTATTATTCTTAATTAGACCCAAATGGCCATGAGGAGGGTAGGCTTGGACGAGTATGGCTATGTGATAAGATTTTGGGCTCAGGCCAATGGAAGATAAGGAAGCTCACAGGTCCATCTATTTTGGATAACACAGAATAAGCTTACCATTTAGGCTGAATGGGAAACCCAAATGAGTATGGAGAATGTATTCTTGGATAGAGGAGGAACCATTTTAGAAAGCCCATGAACTAGGCTACTAAACATAGGCCATAATTGGACTCATTATTGGGTTGGAGCTGGGAATTGTATTAAACTACATACATCTTGATAGGGATGGCTTCGAAGAAGATGAGTCCTGAATGGAGACCAGGATTGAGTCTAATCGATGTATGTTTTTCATAAATCACCTAATTTTTATAGAGGTTGTGAATGTAGAAAGCTACTATTCTGAAAAGGGCCATTTGTGCCATGGTCGAGCATATACTATAGACCTGAAGTTATTTTCCATATGAATGTAGCCTCCTTATTGTAGATCATTGCATGCTTGAATCTACGAATTGTGTAGGAAGAGGAGAATCTACGGACTCTACAGGGTCATGTTTATATCATTATGATTTTGTGTTTTGAATATCAGTCTAAGGAAGATATCAGGTCATCATTTTGATTTATATATGAAGATGAATTGCAATATGAGGATAGCCAGTTCATCAGTTGTCTAGGGGGAAGAGTCTTAGGGGATAGGTCTGTGCTTGGGAAAGGAGTCTGGGATAGTAGGGACTAAATCTAGAAGGCTTCAAATGACTAGGAAATAATGAAAATATACCTAAATGGGTTATGTAAGTGAGTAGGAAAGACCTATGGTCTGGGTGTCGCAAGTCATTCTCAAGTTGTACAAATTGCATTTTAGTATGCCTACAAGGAAAAATGGTATAAAAACAAAAAAATTAATTCAATCAATCATACTAAATCATGTTGGGAAGTATAAAAGAGAAACAAAATTAGAAAAATGAACTTAAATTGATCACACTAATTCAAGATGGGAAGTATGAAAAAATTAATAGAAATGGTTGTATTCTTACATGCAATCAAAAAATAAGAAGACAAAAGTGAAATATCGATGAAGTAATCATAAAACATACTATATCAAGATAGAAGCATGTCAATTATGTGTAACTCATAATCAATCACAACGTATCTCAAATTTGACACATATGATTTCATGGTGACTTGGGTATTGGAAAATTTTGTGAGGAAGGCCTGGTCCTATCCATGGTCTTACACTATAACTCACAAAGGAAACAACAATGAGGTGGAAACAATATGAAAAATGTGTTAAAGGGGATGTTAGGAATGTTAATTTGGTAATTTATGAGGAAGGCCTGGTCTTATCCATGGTTTTACACTATAACTCACAAAGGGAACACCAAAAGGGAGTGATCAGTAAACAAAACAATATTTCTCAAGGGGAAATAGTAGGATTGTGGTAAATAAAAGAGGGAATGTAAAAATCATAACATAGGCATCTTATGAGAAGACCTTAGGAAACATGAGGCACACTAAGGACATAAAAAGACATTAAGTGACTAGTGATCATCAATATACAAAGGATGAATGTTCACCAAAAGCATAAAGTTGTGTAAGCAGATAATTAAGATATTAAGATCAACTCATGTTGGATTTTTTTTAACAAGGAAATCAAAATGGACCTACCTTCCCATAATGTGTTTCCCATTCATAGGACCTCTTAAAGAGCCATTGGTCTACTATGAAGAGTGAGTAATTGTGTGATAAAGTAAGTAGTACTAAAATATTTTTTTATTCTCCTTTCCTAATCTACTAGCCTACTGCACCATGATGGACCTTGACTCTATCATGAGTCAAACTGTGGAGTTTGAACTTCAATTATAAAAAGGATATGTGGTTAGAATAATGTCTTTTAGCATGATTTGACTATTAAAAATTTTAATGTTGCCTTTTGTATTATTGTCTTTTATTAAAATGATTTAGCTTTTTGAATTTTTATAGATTTTAAGTTTCTTCCTCCATACAGAGTTGGAATGACCAAGCATGAGAGACAAATTTATACACACAAATGAGATTTAGACTTTGAGTAAATAAATCTTAGTTTCTAAAGACATAACTAACTAAAACACCTAGGATTACCTATGAACCAACATGTTATCTCAAGTTTCAATCATTTGTATGCTTAGTTTGTGAAAGGAGATAAGGAAAATAAAGGGAGATCCTAGACGGACTGATAAAATGAGATTATAATGAGATGACTTTTTTAATAACTGATCACATGGTAAATAAGGAGTAACTAAGGGGAGCAAGGTTTGTATAACCAAGTCACAATAATGATTATCTATGTTATAGAGATAAGGTAGTAAATAATCATGAAAAATAAATAAGATAGTCATCAAAATAAATGAACATATAGATAAAAAGCATGTAATCATGAAAAAGAATCCATTAGAGAATATAAGGAAGGAAATGACACCATAGACAACATGTAGTACAAAACATAAATAACCATGTAATATAGATAATAATTTGATATAATATCAAATGATATAAGATAGATAAATGTAAATTTAGAGCACACAACCAATACAAAATGAAGGAACACCATGTTTTTTTCATAAATACTGGTATATTTGTCCACAAACATTATCTATAACATCTCATAAGTATTTGTGAAGTTGAACTCTAACTACAGTGCAAGTCTCGTTGATCTTTAGAGAAAGCTAAGAAAATACTTCTCATTGAATCTCCTTGATATAAAATTTAGGCATGCATGAGGGATCATGATCATGAGTCCATCATGCATGAAATACTCAAGAGAAGGAATAGGAGTGAAATCTACAAGATATGAAGGAATCACTAGTGGATAAGGGGCCATAGGTGATGGAGGATCCATGGATGGAGGAATCATGGGTAGAGAAACAATAGGTACATAAGGGACCATAGGTGGGGGAAATATAGGGGAAGAAGGGGAGAATTATTTTGAGGGAGACCTATGGGAGGAGGGATAGTAGGTTAGGAATGTTCGTAAGGTTATCCTTGAAATGTTAAAGGATGTGGTAATGATCAGTGTGATGGGTGTTGTATTAGTTCCATAGATAATACCTCTCCATATTTGAGAATATATTTAGGTAATACTTTTAGGGGAGGTATAGCCTTTTTGGTAGGCTAAGGAAGAGTAAGATTCAAAGTGTTTATATATTGTTAAATCTTACAAAAATACATGGAAGAATGGTTATCCATGTCATGAAAATAATAGATATGATTGTAAGTATACTTTATGGGTGTACTAATAGAGGAAGTGGAAATGGAAGTTGGCAAAGGTTGGTATAGTGAAAAATATTGAGTCCAATGACTGGTAACTCTATGAATATCATAGAATGGTTGATTGACCCATTGGATGGGCAAAGGAGCAAGCTATGAAAAAGGGAGAAAACCATCACCAAGGGAAAGTGGGGTGAGTGGAGAGATTGGATAAGGCTCAACTGAAGGAGAATGAGGAATAAAATAAGTAAGAGACTTAGCTAAAGAAGGAATTGGAATAGGATTTGGACTAGGATCAGCTAAGGAAAGGGTGGGATGCATAAAATGTTGAAGGATAGTAGAAAGTATCTTAGGGGTAAGTTGGCTATAGGGGTCTTAGTATCTAGTAAAGTGATAGGGACCAGTCATAGCATGATCCATAATCTTGATCCTATGAGTTTTTTTCAAAACTAGAGGTGTGTTCACCATCTCTACCCTACGAACAAGAGGAAAAAGGCTAAAATTAGGAACTATATAGGGTGAAATGTAATAATATAAACAAAAAGAATGAAGAAAATAAGAATGATGATAAATGATTTTAGCATCTTGATCCTGAATAAGACATCTTATAAATAGGTCATCTAAGGTATAACCATCATCATATTCAGGTGTATGAAGATTAATTACATAATAGGGATAATATTTTCATCATAGGTGGCATGATGAATGGAGTGTCAAGTCTTAGTTAAGACTATGGGTATATTTTTGCTAGGTGGTTGATGGGAATGCATCTTTAGAGAAGGTGAAAGCTGAGAAATGAGATGAAGAGAGATATCAAAATTTTTATATTTAGTTTGATCTTGTTAGGCTCATCATTATCTGAATCTAAGAGGTTAGGTGGTATATTCCCAATGAATTTAGGGTGACCATGGTAACCTCATGTAGAGTTGATATAAATTTTAAACCATTGAGATTCTCAAAATGAAACATTCAAAAAGGGTTCAAGGGTTGGAATTTTAAGGACACCATAGTCTTGGAATTTTTAAAAATTCTAAAGGTTGATTTTTCCTTAAATCTTATAGATTGTACCATTGTCAGTAAACTTGATGTATTGGCAAGTAGAAGAGGCAATAGCCCTCATGTGATGAGTCCATGACCTACCAAGTAAGATGTTATAGGAGAGAGGAAAATTGAAAATCATCACCTTCACTTGAATAGTGATAGGTGGGATGGTGATAGGCAACCACACACAGCCTAAGGGAGGAATTTTCCTTCAGTCATAGGCTTGATACATGTTGCATATGGAATTAAGATTACATTTAGAGTATACAAGATTTTTAATAAAATTGAAAGAGCTAACACAAGTACCTAAACTCTCATCAATCAAGGCACACTTGACTTGGATATCATCAATTTGGAAATTGATAAAGAGGGGAGGATCATCCACATGAAGCAAAATCTCATTGAGAATCATATAAGCAATGGGAAATTTGAGGGAAAGAGAGGTGTCTATTATTTTATCAATGTGTATAGACATATTTTCACACTATTTTAAAATTGTATCTTTTAATCTATATAAGGTGTATTCACATCCTAATATGGGAAGATGATGGATGTTCATTTATAATAAGAGCTACATAAGATGATTATGATGACACGGAGAAGTCCACATAAATTTGAGAAATGGGATTTGAGATGGGATATTAGTAAGTTCCATGATAAGATCTCATTCATCATATCCCATAAAGGGACTACAAGATAGAGGTGCATATTATTGGAGGATTTCCTCAAAAGGAGGAGTAGAAGTGCATGTAAATTTGTGTTAATACTATGTGGGAGGTTTAATTGGGGGATAAGTTGGCTGACTATCATGAAAAGATGAGGTAGTTGATGTAGGTTTGGTTTGAGATATATCTGAAAAGGTGGTTTTATAAGGTTGAGTATCATTAGTGATGGGGAGAGAGGTTGGAGAAGTTGTAGAAATGGTATGAGAAGTGTTATCCAATAGAGGTGCTAGAATTGGTTTGTCAAAAGAGATAAGGTCTTCTTGCCCTAACTCTATTAGGTGGATGGGGTAATAATCTTGCATAAAATGGAAAGTGTGAGATGATTGGTGAATTTGGGTGGGATGAGAATCGATGAAGGAAACTACCCTTCACATATTAGTCATGTTAACCACATTCTCTTTGAGATTTGGGTATATAATATTGTCAACATTATTGGTAGAAGGGATAGGCTTATCATCATTATCTTAGTAATTTGGAAGAGGGTATTTGTATATGTCCAGATGAGCATTATCTTGGTTTAAAACATGAGTTTTTGTTGTGTTTTGTAATATTTAAAGGTAATGTCATAATCTTGTTGACATTTATGAATGAGATAATCATGGTTTAAATTGGGACCAAGGAGGAAATACATACCTAAGTTATGTAATTTCCTACAAGTCTCATGAGAATGACCCCAACTATCATGAAACCAAAAGAATTTATTTAGATCATACCATGATTTCATAGGGTGAATGGGATCAAGTTCTCATGGAAGAGGCCTTAGTAGATGGTTTTGTAACTCTACTAAGGATAAAGTATTATAAACATTGATCATACTTATTGGATAAAAATGAGGATTAAGGATGTGGTATAGATGGGAAGTTTATTTTATAGCCTAGTCAGGAACAATAGCTTGAATATTATGAATGGTATCATAAGAATTAGTGACACCATTGTTAGTAGCATGATGGTTTTTATTTTTTATGATCATATGAGTGCCCATAAAAGTTTGGGATGGATCGAATTGAGAAATAATAAAATCTTAGAGCTTGGCTTGGTTGATGGCCTCTTTTAAAGTTCATGGAGAGAGAGTCTGAACCCAATATTACAACTTAGGATAAAGAGAATTGGTGAATAAATGAAAGATTTTATCATCTTCCATGTTGTTTTCACACTTTTTAGATAAGGTCCTCCACCATTTGATAAAATCTTGTGTTATTTCCATCTCAAGTTGTTTGAAATTAATCAAATGAGCCAAGGTATTTTTAGGGAGGTCACTAGTTTGAAACTCTTATACTATAGCATTAATTAAATCTTTTAAAATAGCAATGGAATGAGATTTGATTTGGTTATACTAATCAAAATCATCTTAGAGAGACTTTTTCCTAATATCTTGGTAGCAACAAAAGTGTTTAACTTGACCCAACCTTTGTAGAGAATTCTGAACTTTTTTAAGTGTAAGATAGGATCAGTTGATCCATTGTAGTTAATGGTAGGATTGATACCTCATATATCTATGTTAGAAATTTGAGGTGTGATAGGTTTGTTTTAAAGGTGTTTGATTGTTTTGTTAACAAAAGGAGGTTGATGGATAACATTATCATGAGAATCCCTAAGGGGAGGTGGGGGGTATTTTGGTTGTGCACTCCCCATGGAACTTGTTGAGGGTGATTTTGGAGATGGATAAGATTATTTTACATTTGCATCATTTGGTTGGCATTATCATCTTGTAAATAATTCATATGGTTAAGATTTTTTAACAAGATTTGATGGGTTTGAGTGGTGTCATAGATAGCATGTGAAGAATTAGTGTTGGTATTAGTGGCTTGAGTACCATAATTAGTGGAGACATGCATGATATTAGTAGCTTGAGAGGAATTGTTAGCAAAGGAGGCACTAATAGCATGATTTTCTTGGGTTGTAAAAGATGAAATAATAGAAATATTATAATAAGGATCACTAGTGGCATGATTACCATGGGTATCAAATGATGCACTAGTGGAGGAATCAAGAAGAGTGGGTCTTGGAAGAGGCCCACTAGATGTTGAACTTACTATGTTAGTATAAATACTTAGCATGGAGGTGGAAGAAATAAAGAAAGAAGAGGTCATAGATTTAGAAGGGGTCAAAAGATAAGTAAGAGCTTGAGAGGCAAATAAGCTATTTCCCCCAAATATTTGTGATAATGTGGGGGAAAGTGAATGGGGTTCCTCTATTTGACCACTTATCATAAGGTGATAAATAGTAGAAGGGTCATTTCCTCGATGTTGAGGAAATTCATTAATGAAGAAAAGCATTTATAGAGTATACTCTAATTCAAGTTGATCTTCTAAGTATAAAAGAGAGTTTTTAACTTAAGATGTATTAGGAGGGGTCCCATAGTTTTTAATGTGAGTGGCCACATTCACATTACTTTCATCTAAAGTAGGAGCCATAAGTTGTTTATGGGAAAACCTATTGGGGCGGGTGAGGCTCATCACATCTATTGAGTTCAACTTAGGGTTTTCCTCAAACAAGAAGTTCATGATGAGAGAGAAAGGTTAAGAATGATTAATATGATGTGAAGACAAAGGTTATAAAAAAGGATATAGATTCATACAAGTTGATTGTGTAATTTAACCTAGCAATTAGAGAATAATATAGAGTTGTTTAAGTTGACTTTATATTGTAAATAGGGGGATAAAATAGGCTAAGATATAGATTCATGAAATTCAATTGTGTTTTGTAACCTGATTGGTATATAATAATACAGAGTCATTTAGGTTGACTCTATATTGTAGACTGGGAGATAAAGTAGGATAATAAGGATACACAGTCATATAGGTTGACTATGTACTACTAACAGGGGAAAATATAGTCTATAAGAGACTATATCAACTAGAATATAGTGTTATGAAATAGGGGAAAAAATTTCAAGATAAGTGAATAAATAATGAAATCAAACACACAAACAATGGATCAATGTGAGTGATCTAATTGGGGAACATAGAATAAAAACTTGCACCAACATTGGCCAATGCAATTTTTGTAATATAACACACAATTATCATATAGTAAGAAATCAACTAAAAAGTAAAAGATAACTAAGTTATCATCTTGAGTGTTATTATATTTATTATAAAGTGTTTATTTAAATGTGATAGGAGATTTATTTGAAATAGCGAACTAGAAAAGCAATCTATGAATGGGTTTAGGATGTTTAGGCTAAAAGGGATCTGTATTGGTAATGGTACTATCTTGTTATTGGGGCCTACCCCCTCACTTCACAATCCTAAATTCATAAGGGTGTTGGGTGATTTTCAAATATATAATATTAATGACATATTTATACTTGGCCATAAAACCAAGTCAGCTTGCCCCTTATTGATGAAATCCAAGTAGGTAGGCCTTGGGAAGATAAGTGTGTAAAAAAAAATTTAATGTTATGTGATTTGGTAGTGTGTGAAAAATATTAAAATATTATAACTAAATGTTAATTTTAAAAACCACTTATTTAGACTATGCAAGTTATTATAAGTATGCAAACAACTGAAAAGAAGTGAGAATTAATTACTAGCAAATAGTTTTTAATTCCTTGATTGAGAATAGGGTAGAGTTGGTTTAGATGATACTACATGAAAAAAGTATAGAATAGATATAAATGGTTTTCTAATATTTTATATATTCAAGGTATTTAAGAATAGAGTCGAATAGGTTGACTATGCATCTCAGACAGAAGGTAGACTACATAACTAAGTCAACCAAGTTGACCTAGTTAACTATAGGGTTGTAGTTTTAAAGACTGATAACTTGTGGAAAAAAAGAATTGAAAAAAGTACTAAAATGATAGAGAGGGTAAAAAGAGTAATATTAGTGGTCTTGAATAAGGTTAATATTAAAAAATTTATGTTGAATTTCCTTAACTACTACTTTCAAATTTTGGAAATTGGGTCGACTGGTTCAACCAAGTTCTAGAAAACCTTGTTTGTTAAAGAAGAATAAATAACAAGTTTGACCTATTCGATAGTGTTTGTTGACCTATATGTTGGTAGAAATAATAAGATGAAAAATTTGAATTTTAAAAATTTATATGTTAATCTATAACTAAATAAGAGTATTATGGCGACATGTTCAATCTAATAACCTGTAGCTGATGAAAACCTACATAGATAGAATAGAGTCATTTTAATATGATTATGTGTTAAACCTATGCACATAAAGTTAGAACTATATTGACTAGTTCAATATAATACTATAAATATGGAAAAATATAATAAAATGACAAAAATTATAGTGTGAAATAAAACTTGCAAGGGTTAGATTCATGTTAGGTTCACCAAAATGTATGCAATGGGAAATGCAACAAATATATAAATCAATTCTAGATCGGAGAATATAAATACTACTTAAACTTATGATTATGGATACATTAGATATTTAGGATCATGACCAAGATAGATATTCTAAACCTATCCAAGGGATCTCTTACCACAATAATAACACTATGGAGGGTTCCAAAGCCTCTAGTTAATCAAAACTATGTGATAACCTTAATTAGGTCCTATGTTTTCATACTCACTAAGCTAATAACAAGTAAACTAAATTCTAATTTAGTGCTCACCAAAGCTTGTGGCATAAAGTGGGAGTAATAAACATTAAAATTAAACATGTATAGAAGACATATACTCATGTCAATGTATACATAATCCTAATGCATGTGAGATAAGCACAAATTCGAATCTATATACTCTTACAAAGGAGGAACAAAGTTAGGAATACTTACCTTTGAAGATGAGCCCAAGCCTCAATCTCACCTTGGCCAAGGTGCTTTGAAAGAGGTTATTATGTTATGTAAGGATGACAATATAAAATATCTCTAGGATACACAGCTTATCAATGCATCCAAAGGACTTCTCCATAAGACAAGATATGTATCTCCAAATAAAGTATGAAACCCTAATCTATGATCCTCAAGTAGAATGGTGGATAAGTAGATGTGCAAGATATATCTCTTATTATTCTCTTAAATTACAAATGATGAAATGGATGTGTTTATATAGGTGGTTCTAACCCTAATCCTTTTTGAAATTTTAGGCCAATAAGGTTGACCCAATCGACCTAATATCATTATTGACAAAAATAAATTAGATCATGGTTTAGTTCAGCCAGGGGACAACCTAGACCCTAATAAGTTTTATCAACTAGAGTACTAAGTTTATGGGGCTGACACTTTAACATAAATCATCAAAAAGGTTTTTAGGCTAGGTAATGGCTAATGAAGGTGGAAAATGACTAGAGGAGGGTGAAAAAGAGGAGGTAAAGCTTAGGGAAATGTTTTTATGAGATGGATGTGTAGATAGCAAGTGGTAATAAGGGATACCAATCTTGTAAGGCACATATGGTCTTCCCATCCCTTTCTCGGTACACCTTTTAAGGCGTGCACTCATAGAGATTGAGACTTGATAGGTTATTGCAAGATAGAAAGTGTTATTAATTGATAAAGTTTGAAAATATTATGTGTATATAGAGAACATCAAAAAAGTATTGAGCATATGGGAAACATAGGGGTACACTACTAGAATGAAAAGCAAAGAGTTGATTTTATTCTAAGGTTATAAATTGATAATTATTATCAAGCCTTCCTTAATATATTTATAAAATAATACACTCATTTCCCTATATTAATGAAATTTGGTAGCTCACTTGTTGATTCAAATTTGGGTCAGTGGCCTGATCTCCTTTATTTATTTCCTAATCCAGAATTAAACTCAAGGTTCATGATCTTACACCATCAACCATATTTAGTGAGGGTGGTGTAATGTTTTAAAACTATTTAATCGGACCTAGTTTCTTATTTTTTTAATTCTTAGAGAATGGTATACATGTGGTCGCATCTCCTCGAGGACTCTTAGGTAGATCTTGTCTTATACCACATATCATTCATCTATTGGTTTTCATGTCAAAGGTTGACACCTAAGAATAACATATTACTTTATTGTCATATCCTTAAGAGGGGTGAGATGTTATTTAGGGACACATGGCATCCTTTGATTAATCCTTAGGCTCTATATGTACTTCATTCTAACCATCTTGGGGCCTTAGGGGGCCACCTACTCATATACCTGGTTGAGCTACATGGTGTACTTTGACTGGGTTGGGATCTCCTAGGCTATGACATCTCTGGTAGGACCAAGAGAATGGTTAATTTGACCTTGAGTTACGTGGCACACTCTAACTAGGTTGGGATACCTTTAGTTGTAACATCTTTGATAGGATAGAGAGACTGGTTTCTTTAACCTTGAGTTATGTGGTGTACTTTAGCTAGGTCAAAATCCCCTAATCTATGACATATCTAACATGACTAGGAGACTAGTCACTTTAAACTCAAGCTACATGTCATGCTCTAACTAAGTTAGGCTCTAACATCTCTAACAAGATTAGGAGATTGGTCATTCTGACATTAGGCTACATGGCATGCTCTGACTAGGCTAGGATTACCCCGGATCTAACAACTATAACAATCATCACTTGGATCTTCTCTAGTGCCCCAATCATTCATGTGAAAATAATGAAAAGGAATAAGTGAAAGTGAAAATAAGTGCAATCAATTAATAACTTACCTGACCACCAATCAAGCTTTAAAGTGTTGCATAAGATGTTAGGCTTATCACTCTAGGAAAAAATCAAGACTCCAAGAACTTATTTTGAAAGTTGACCCACAAGGTTAGTGATTTAAGTCCTCAAATCAAAAAAGCCTATCTTAATCATAAAATAGATTAGGTTTATCATTATTCTCTACACAAACTTTTTAGGGTTCACATATAGGCTTAATTGGTCATTATAAATACTACATGTTTGTGTAAATTAGGGTGACATAAGATTTCAAGGACCTGATTCAGATGAAGCCAATCAAAATGAAAGAATGGATCTAAGAGATTTGGTTTTGATGTTTTTAATTAAGGGTCCCCTTTTTCTATGAAAAGGGGGCATGTTATCTATAATACCTGTTGAAAAAATTTGACTTTTAGGTCAAATTAGAACCCCTATAGGTAAAAACTTAAATTTTAGGTGTCATATGGATCTAAAATAGATGTCACAAGGCGTTTTATAGGTTAATTTATGTCATTTAATGTTATCTAGCCTTGGTCCTTAGTCATTTTAGTCCTTTTACTCATTTTGAGGTCAAAAAGGATGCACTTAATGACTTGTACAAATTTATTGGGAAGTGTGAATATTTAAAAAGGTGATGTCACAGCCTGTGTGTCCTCTTATGTCTTAAGTAACTAAAAGTGGTAGGTTCATTAGAAAAAAAATTAGTTTTCTTGAGAAATGAGAAGAAAATGGCACTTGTACGGCCCATGGGGAAATATGCCACATGGGAAAAGCTCATATAACATCCCTTAATATTCCCCACACCCATATTAATGTTTTATTTTTTTATAAGTGCCATTTTTGGCCCAAAACTATTCTACTCCATCTTTACTTTCCTAGACATGTAGAAGAGACCTTTAGGTTTTTGCTTAGTACAGACAACTAAAGAGGTTTCAAGTCAAATTATTTTGGGAGTTTTTATTACACTCATATACCTTAATGTTCATATAAATATTTTGAATAATGGTGGCTTTTTCTTCATGAACTATCCTCATGAAGTTGACCATACTTTTCTACTAGTTGTTTCATGCACCCTATGAGTTTTTCTCCATTTTTGGAAAGTTTGTATGAACTAGTTGGTGATATTGACTTTAGAGGAATTTTTCTTCCTTATATAATTTTACCCATTCTTTTTTTCATGTTTCAAGGTTTTTTGATTCGTCAAATATCTCAAAGTTGTAAGAAGATACACCTTTTTGAGTTGTCGGTAGTTTTCACTATTTTCAAGAACTTCATGTTTGTTCATGGTTTTAGAGTTTTGTGATAGGTCCATCATCATGTTTCCATGTTGTTTTTATCACCTTTCCTTCATGATTAGTCTCATAACATCATTCTTGGATCCAACTTTTAGTCCATAGTCATACTCAGTCAGTTTCCATCTACTCTTCAACCTTAGTCATGATTTGTAAAGGTTCTAAGGATGTTTGTAGAAGTGTGATAAAGGTTCAATAGTTGTGGTATATCCTATTATAATTAAAATATTTAAATGATTTTTCAAATAGTGGATAAAATGCTATGAAAATGCACATTGTTCATACTTGTACTCACTATCAGCCATAAAAGTGTACCTAGAGGTGTTTGGAAAAGGATAATCATGTTGAGAGTAAGGTTTTAAAACCTGATTATAGGCCCCATAGTTTTGAAAAATTCATTGGAGGAGAACATAATGAGTGGGACTGATCAAATTTATATACATCATATGTTGTTTGAAGATGTTCATATTGACTACCTATACTTGACCATGTCTACCTACAGGTGATCTTGACAGAAAGTCAAAAGGCCATTTTGAAGTGTTAAAGTGGGTATTTGAACATTACTAAGGTAATATTAGGTTATAAACATCATGATATATCTTTTTTTAATGATAGGTTGACTGACAAGGTTGATAATCATTCAAAGGATGATGACTAATTTTTTATGCCCTTTATCCCCAAAATTACAAAATAAAGGTCTGAGAGGTTTTGTTGGGTTCTTGTGATAAGGTTTAAAATGTAATTTATTCATCATAATGCACTAACCTTAAAACCTATATTATGGATAATGAATATTACAATTTTTTAGGGAAGGTGATAAAGGGAAAAGGACTATTGAATACCTTAAATATGCACTTTTAGGCACTAGTTTTAAGCAGTAATAGCTACAGGTTTTGAACTCCAAGATGTTTTTTTCCATTTCAAGTTGAAATGAAAACCATTCCTCATGATTTAATGGTATTATATGTCCTAATTTATTATTAATTACCTAATTATAAATAAAAATTGGCTCATATACTATTTTTAAGACTCCAAGGTAACCTACAGGCTTGTCTTACTTCCCAAAATGTCCACCTACAGCCACTATGTTGGCTAAGATAGACAGTGGGATAAAAATGACACCTAAGAGGTTGGGGAGTTTATATTAAGGAAATTAATGATTCAAAAATTATGATAATTTATCCTCTAACTTCAAAAAAATATCTCTATCATCATGATCAAAATCATTTAGGTTAAATATTTACTTATAGTCAACTTTGAGTGACTGAGATAGATAGTAACCTGAGCATGTGTTTTGATGGTATTTTATACATACAAAGTGAATATAAGGTGAATTATAGTGAAAAAAATGTATTTTATACCTAAATTTTTTTCAATAAATATCCTCAATATATCATGACCAGGTTCAAATGACCTAATAGTCACCAATAGGGGTTAGATAAGCAGGGTATACAGGCAGTGAGTTAGGAACATGGTATTCTTGATGTTAGAAGGGTATAAGCCTGATGTGAAATTACTTATATTATTTTTAAATTAAATTATAAATATAAATAAATTATTTTATACTATTTTATATACCTAAACTATATAAGTTCACCTACAGGTGCATCTTCCCAATAGTAAACACAGTCAGCAGTCCATCAAGTTGAAAGCAAGGCATATGTGAGGTGTTTGGAAAAGTTTGAGTGATAAGTGAGTTGGAATTAATTTATTTATAGTTTAAATATTCTTATTATACCTTAAAACATCATGACAAATGTATATAAATTTCCAACCATTGCAAAATAACCTATAAGTACACTCCAAAGAGCAAGAAACACAGTAAAAAAGGAAAACTCAATCTTGTCCCAGTCAGGGTGTGAGGTGAGATAATGGAGGTTGAATTGAGTTTAAAATATAAAAACTCATTAATTATGGTCATAAAAACCTCATCATACTCTCATATTTTTATATCAATCAAAGGATATCAAACAAGCATAGCATAGTCCTTGTGAAATCTTGCATACATAGTTTTCCTTTGCATGGTCTATTTTGGTTTTGTAAAGTTTTGCGGGGTCAAATAATATGACCAAGAGATGAAAAATTTTAGAGAATATATTTACCACTTAAATAATCTTATATAATGGTTAAATATTCCTATAAAAATAGGGAAAGTACCCTATGTTTTAGCTTAGATAGAGGGTATTTCCCCCATGCGTAAACTTGCAGTCTTATCAAGTGGAGAGAAAGGGATAGACTAAGAGATAATAAAACCTTGGAATAAGGTGTGAGAATTTTAATTACACTTTATTAAATCATTTTAATACCTCATATTAGTATATAAATAAATAGGGAGGTTTAAAATGCTAGAGTTACAGTCAGGCTTAAGGACAAGGTTTTGGCTTAAAGGCCAAATGGAAAGTCACTCTCACTTGCAACCTTGGTATATCATTATAATTAATTTGGGTATTCTCATAGGATAATAATATATGTGTTTTTTTTTTAAAATTAAAATAAACTCATTTGGATGGTCTAAACCACAAGAGTGCAGGTAAACCTACTAAGCAAGGTTTAGGCTTAGTTCCAAAAGAGGAGCTCATTCACACTTTTGGAAATAGACATGAATTTTAACCTATTGTATTATGTTTATAGGGTCACTTCAGATGTTTAAAATCCATAACCTTGTATAAAAAATTATGAGAGCCAATTTTGGCTTGAGAGGAACATCAGGCTTATGAAAATTAGAGAAAGGAACTTGATAGGGAAAATCTAAATACTCATATCTTTTAGGAGGATCTTCATGGAGACCATAGGAGTTTGGGAAAGTTATAAGATGTTTTTAACAACCACTTTTTTGAATTTTTATACAAATCCAATGTCAAATCTTTATGAACAAACCTTAAGAGGTCTAATAGGCCTAAAACCCTCTTAAACCCTTGTCAATGATTAGTTTGGAGAAATGGAGTTGGATAGCTACTCTAATGGACCATTTTTATCAATATGATAATTTTAAATTTTATGATACTCCCTCATCTCCCTACCTATGATTTTTTTCTTTACAAAATTATACGAACAAGGTGAAAAATAGGGTATTTTTGACAATTTTGTGTGTTTTTCAAGATCTATGAGGTTTTAAGAGTTGAAATTAAGTTTGGAAGGAATATTTATAATTTTTATAAATAATTATATTTATTTAATTTCATGAAATTACTCCTAAGTATGCAAACAAATAAATTCATCTCAGCCAGTCAAAATTGGCATGTTGGACAAGCTAGTGAGAAGGGTGAAGATCTTAAAGTGAGGTGATTTTAAGGTGTCCCTAATATTTATAAGTCCATGGAGGGTCTTTATAGGTTTCATCCACTCCCTTCCACAAATTTTCATGGGAAACTAAAGCCAATTTTGAGGCCAAGTGTGCAGGGTGCATGGAGAAAGGGGTTTTTTTACTATAGATGATGATGGCTCCCTTCCAAATGATTTTAGATGACCAAGCTTGAAACCAATTCATGGAGAGGCATGAATAAAACTATACCCATTAATTCAAATAATCATACCTATCCTTAATTATTTTTAGGATGTTCAAATAGGGCTAATCATGAAGGCATTTATTTTTAGCTAGAATGAGGAGTTTCATACCACTTTGCAAGAGTTTGATGACTTATATGGACACTTGGGCTTCCTAAAATTACATGTTTCATCCCATATCCTCTTATCATGCATAATTAACTAATTCTCTTATATTTATAAGTTTTCTTGTGACTTTTTAACTTATTTCTTCTCCTCTCTCTCTCTCAAGTTCTATAAGAACTAGTCATTTTGGCCATTGTAACTTATGTTCCACCTGAGTATGGAAAATACCTACTCATTTTCATACCATTTTATTAATAATATTAATAATTTTTTACCTCTTCATGACTATTATTATTGTGTTTTACTTAAATGTTATATCTTGCTTAGTGAAGACTATGGATTCCTTAGCATGTTGTCTTATTCTTGCATCCTATTTGCAGTTGGAAAGCTTCTTCTTACAGGGCATGTGAAGTATTCTAGGAAATTTCAAGGATTGAGTGAGTTATTATTTTCATTATCACCATCCAAGGCCTCTTTTATATTCCTCCTATCTTTTCACATTCATCCATAACCTCATAATGTAACATTGATGTGAGAAGATGTAGATTAGAGAAGTGTATGTTTAGTTTGTCCCTTGATTTCATGTGTAACATGTTATTGGTTAGAAGTCATCATATAATTTGATGTATCACCACCCTTATTATATTTTTATTTTATTTTTATCTCTTCCTTTTCACTCCCAAAATTTTAGGTGTAGTTTCAATCCAAAGTGGTACATCAAAGGATCTAGCCCTATCTAGAGATTCACCTCATCCTTAGGTTGCCCACAAGCCTAAAGGTGTTTCCATTGTGCCACTTGGATGAGGAGACATTTTTCATCTCCTCAAAGGTTTAAAATCCAAGTCAAAATAGTTTTTTTCATTATTATTTGGATTCTTGGTCTAAGAAGTTGATATTTTTTTGGTGCTCTCTAAATAATCAACCTTTGGATGCATCTATCAAAGCATCAATGGTGACTTTGAAGATACATCAGATAGTAAAGTAGCCCAAGTTTCCTTTTGAATATTTTTGGTAACATTTTTATTTGTGTTCTTTCTTTAAATGAGTATTTATTGCTAATTTTGGTGTTGATATTTGTCTTACATAAGTTGGTGAGACATTTAAAGCTTGTGCCATTCCCTATCAATAAGAGCAAGTTCTTAACCAACCTTAGTGTGATTCTTACTAGTCTTTTAATGACCATTTACAACCCCATCATGATCCTTATCAGCAATATATCTAGAACTATAATGATTTGTATCAATCCTATACCCAACCTCCTCAATATCTTGATTCTCCTAGTCAACCTAGCCACTTCTCAACTCTATCCATTTCCACCTTCAAGCAAAAACTTTTAGGCTATGAGAGGTACATGTTGGAGCTTGATACTCTAATGGTATGTTTTTAAGAGTTTCTTACTCATCTTATTCATAAAGTGAGATATTCATTATATTTGGTCAAAAGAGAGTGGGTACCAATTGAGAGAGCTAATTGGCAAACATTTACAAGTGAGATGCTTGATATGAGTGGCCTAGTTTCTTCCTTAGAGGATAGGCTAAGAGTTCATGAAAGGAAACCTCACCAAACCTATCAGCCTTCAAATCCACTTCCCTAAGTTTCTTATCAGCCATATTTGATCCCTACTCATGATCCCAATGAAGGATATCAAATTCATCCTTTTCCCAATTAGTTGGAAGAGAGAGTTCAGAAGAGAAACCTTGTGTTTGAAGAAAACCTTGATAGGAAAATTGAATTGGCCAATATGTAGATACAACAGTCCATGTTAGAAGTAAAATAAGTAGAATCTAAACCCTCATTTCCATCTCAAATTACATCCCCACCACCTCAAAAAGATACTTCTAATCTTAACATTATAAGCCAGAGTAAGATAGTGGAGTCATGGGAAAAGAAAGAGGAGAAAAGTCTTGCTAAGGAGTGTGAAGTTGAGAATGAAGTTGGTCCTTTACAAGTCCCTCCCACCCTTCCTCAAGAAGCTTCTTGTGTTCCATGTCAGCCCTCATGTATTCCTTATCCTCATGATGATTCTTATGGACTTAAAAATAGACTTTTCCAAAATATCGTATCCAATAAAATTCAAGAGTTAGAGTCAAAGATGAAGTTGCTAAGTCAAGGTATGATGAAAGGTTTAGACCCAAATGAAGATCCTATGCCTAAACACACCCCATCCACCCTTTATCAATAGATTCCCCAATATAAACCATATGTGAATGAAATTTTTTTCAAGTGGAAGGAAGAAAATAAAGTGTTTTTAGCCCAAGGTATACCTTCCCTTACTCAAGAGCTTCCAAAAGAGCCCCCTACATTTCACTCTCAATTTGATTTTGAGTTCTATGTTCCACCTCCACCAACTAGTTCATAATATCCTCACCCCATCACCCTTTGCCTTGATGGACCTATGGTATTGGAACCTAAATAGTATTAGCTGGCTGATAATTAAAGAGAACTCTTGCTTGAATAAAACATACCTCCTTGGTAGCCTCATTGATTCCTAGTCTTGGCATCACCATGAATGAGAAAGAGATGAAAGATCTTTAATCCCCTGAAGAAAACTCTAAATCTGATCCAAATTTTGTATATTATAACCTCCATAATGAATATGAATGTGATATTAAGGATGGAGAACAATTTCAATTCATTCCCAAAGAGGTTGTAGCCCTAAAAATTTCTCTTGAGACTAATGTGCAAGAGATTGTTCTTGAATATGGCCCAATACCTCAGCCTAAAATTAAATCACCATTATATTCATTAGATATTTAATAATACCAAGTTTGATGACATCATACATCAAAAAGATAAGATTGAAGAGGTGGTGGTTCTAGAGGATGAAGAGGACAAAGATGATTGGCAGCTATAATTGAAGTTCTTTCAAGAGTTTGAAGAGCTTTGCCAAGTTGAGGTCCAAGTATATGGCAAGGTGAAGAAATAATATTCCATGGAAGACAATGATAAATATTGGATATATTATGCAAATCTCCTTAATGAGATAGAAAATCTTGTAGCTTAGAAGAAACCCAATCCTATTGAGAGCCCTATGGAAATCAAGAATGAGGTTACAATTCATGATCCACATGAGAAGGTTGAGGACATTTGGATGTAAGAATATTTCATTTATATATCCAACCTATTTGAATCTACCTAGTTTTTAATGAATATCATGCCAATGAAGTTGGCAAACATCATGAAAAAGTTGGACGCATCAATGCTAAAGGATAAAAGGTTATATGCCTCATTCATTCCTTCATATCATGAATAAAAAAGAGTTTAAAACTTCCCACTTCATCCAAAAGGAAGTTCTCATATTAAGTTATTAGTGTTTGAGTTAGTTTATTTAGTTTGGTGTGTGTGTTCCATAAGTGTTCATGAAGCACATGTGTGTTTGTTTTCACTTTGTGTGTGTCTTTTGTTTTGTGTGGTTGAGGTAGTCAATGGTCTTTTATTGATCAAAGCTTATATTCAATGGTCAAATATTTCTTATTTGTCTCAAAATTTAGTTGAATCCTAAACCCAATGGACTGATAAGGGTATTGGTCTAGTTAGTATAGCAGACATACTACCCCTATCAGTCACCAATTTGTTGACCAAATTTGACTTTTAGGTCAAATTAGGACCCCTATAGGTAAAAAATTGACTTTTAGGTGTTTTATGGGTATAATATAGATGTCATAAGGTGTTTTATAGGTTAATTTATGTCATTTAATGTTATACTAGCCTTGGTCCTTAGTCATTTTAGTCTTTTTAGTCATTTTGGGTCATTTTGAGGTCAAAAAAGGTTCATTTAATGACTTGTATGGATTTATTGGGAAGTTTGAAGGTTAAAAAAGGTTATTTGACACCCAATATTTCCTATTATGTCTTAATTAATTGAAACTAACTAAAAGTGGTAGGTTCATCAGAAGAAAAATTAGTTTTCTTAAGAAAGGAGAAGAAAATGGCACTTGTACGGCCCATGGGGAAATATGTCAGGTGTGAAAATATCATGGAATGTCCCTTCATATTATTTACACTCATCCCAACATTATATTTTCTCTAAAATTTCCATTTTTCCCTCAAAACCATTATGTTCCATCTTTACTTTCCTAGACATGTAAAAGTGACCTCCAAGTTTTTGCTCAGTATAAATAGCTGAAGAGGTTTCAAGTCAAATTATTCTATGAGGTTTTATTACACTAAAATACTTTCATTTCCATGTAAATATTTTTAATAATTGTGTCCTATGCTTCATGAAGTTGACTATAATTTTTTTCTAGTTATTTCATGTACCCTATATGTTTTGCTCTATTTTAGGCAAGTATATATAACTCTAGAGAATTTTTATTCCTTTTATAATGTTCCCCATTCTTTATTTCACATTTCAAGGTCTTTGGATGAGTCAAATAGCTCAAAGTTGCAAGAAGATACACCTTTCTAAGTTGCAAGTAGTTTTCACCATTTTCAAGAACTCCATGATTGTTCATGGTTTTAGAGGGATGTGATAGTTCCATCATCATGTTTACATTCTATTTTTATCACCTTTCCTTCATGATTAGTCTCATAACATCATGCTTGGATCCAACTTTTAGTCCATAGTCATACTCAATCATCTCCCACCTACTCTTCAGCCTTAGTCATAACTTGTAAAGGTTATGAGGATGATTGTATAAGTGTGATGAAGGTTTAATATTTATGTTATATCCTATTATAAATCAAATATTGAATTTATATTTAAAATAGTGGAGAAAATCCTATGTCAATCCACATTTTTCATAATTGTTCTCACTGTTAGCCATGGAAGTGCACCTAGAGGTGATTGAAAGAGGTAATCACATTGAGAGTAAGGTTTTGGAACCTCCTTAGATATCCCATGTTTAAAAACAATGCATTTAATGGAAATATAAGTATTGGGATTGATCAAAGTTCCATATATCATATGTTGTTTTAATATGTTCATACTGACTACTTGTACTTGACCATGTCTACATACAAGTGATCTTGACAAAAAGTCAAAAAGCCATTTTGAAGTGTTGAAGTGAGTATTTTAACCTTATAAAGGTCATAACAGGTTAGAAACATCATTACAAACCTTTTAGGATTGATAGGTTGATTGACAAAACTAATAATCACTTCAAAAGATGATGATTGAGTTTTTAGGCCCTTTGTCCCCAAAATTACAAAACAAAGGTCTGAGAGGTTTTGTTGAGATCTTGTGATAAGGTTACCAATGTCCTTTATGCATCCTAATTCACTCACATTAAATCCTCTAGTAGGGAGGATTACTATGCCATGTTTTGATGGAAAGTGATAAAGGTAAAAGGACTGTTGAAGACCTTAAATATGCACTTTTAGGCACTAGTTTTAAGTAGTAATAGCTGCAAGTTTTGAACTTCAAGGTGTTTTTTCAATTTCAAGTTGTAATGCAAACCATTTCTCATGATTTAATGGTCTTATGTATCCTAAGGTAGTATTAATGACCTAGTTATCACTAATAAAGGACTCATTTTCTATGTTTTAGACTCTTAGGGTAACCTACAGGCTTGTCCTAGTTCCCAAAATGTCCACCTATAGCCATTATGTTAACTAAGGCAAACAATGGGATAAACATGACACCCAAGAGGTTTGGAAATTGATATTAAGGAAATTAATGATTCTAAAAGATGTTATTTAACCCTATAACTTCAAAAAAAGGTCTCTATCATCATGATCAAAGCCATTCAGGTAAAATATTCACTTATAGATAACTTTGAGTGACTGAGATAAACAGTAACCTAAGCATGTGTTTTGATGGTATTTTAGCCATCCAAAGTGAATCTAAGGTGAATGATAGTGAAAAAATGTATTTTTTACCTAAATGGGTTTCAGGATATATCCTCAATATATCATGACCAAGTTTAAATGACCTAATAGTCACCAACAGGGGTCAGATAAGTAGGGTATATAGGCAGTGAGTTAAGAGCATGGTATTCTTGATGCTAAAAGGGTATAATCCTGATGTGAAATTACTTGTATGATTTTTAAATGACCTTATAAATCTCAATAAAGTCTTGTATATTTTTTTCTAAACCTAAATTATACAAGTTCACTTACAAGTGCCTCTTCCAAATAGTAAACATAGTTAGCAGTCCATCAAGTTAAAAGCAAGGCATATGTGAGGTGTTTGGCAAAGTTAGAGTGATAAGTGAATTAGAAGTGATTTATTTATAGTTTTAATAGTCTTATTATACCCTCACACATCATTAAAATAGTAGATAAATGTCTAACCATTGCAAAATAACCTACAAGTACACTCTAAAAAGCAAGAAATGCAGTCAAAAAGGGAAACTCAGTCTTGTCCCAGTCAAGGTGTGAGGTGAGAGAATGGAGGTTAAAGTGAGTTTAAAATATAAAAATTAAAAAAATATGTTCATAAAAACCTCATTATAATATCATAGTTTTCTATCAATCAAATAAGGAGCTCAAACAAGCATAACATGGTCCTTGTGAAATCCTGCATACATAGTTTTCCTTTGCATGGTCCATTTTGGTTTTGTAAATTTTTTGGGGCACAAATCATATGACCAAGAGCTGAAAATTTGTATATAATATATTTAAAACTTAAATAATCTTATATAATGGTTAATTTTCTTGTAAAAATAGGTTAATTACCCTCTATTTTATCTCAGATAGAGGGTACTTTCCCCATGCATAAACCTGTAGTCTTATCAAGTGGACAAAAAGGGATAGACTAAGAGATAATAAATCCTTGGAATAATTTTTGATAAGTTTAAATACACATATGAAAATCATGAGGACACATCATAGGATTATATAACTAAATAGGGAGGTCCAAAATGCTAGAGTTGCAGTTAGGCTTAAGGGCAAGGTTTTGGCCTAGAGGCCAAATGAAAAGTCACTCTCACTTGAAACCTTGGCAGAGTATTATAATTCATTTGGGTATGCTCATAAGATCATAATATAGGTTTTTAAATTATATAAATTAAAATAAACTTATTTTGATGGTCTAAACCATAAGAGTGCAGGTAAGCCTACTAATCAAGGTTTAGGCCTAGTGCTAAAAGAGGAGGTCATTCACACTTTTGGCCTTAGAAATGAATTTAAACATATTGGATTATGTTTACAGGGTCACTTCAGATGTTTAAAATCATTAACCTTGCATAAAAAACATGAGGAGATCTAATTTTGGCTTTAGAGCAACATCAAGCCTATGAAAATTGGAGAAAAGAGCTCGATAGGGCAAATCTAGATACTCATATCTTTTAGGAGGATCTACATGGATGCTAGAGGAGTTTGGGAAAGTTATAATAGGTCTTAAAAAACCACTTTATGTAATTTTTTTTCAACTCCAACATAAAATCTTTATGAACAAACCATAAGAGGTTAGATAGGCCTAAAACCCTCCTAAACACTTACCAGTGACCATTTTGGAGAAATGGAGTTGGATATCTAGTCTAATGGACCATTTTGTTTATTATTACCCTCAGCTCCATCATGTTTTTTTTTTGTACATAATTGTATGGACAAGGTGAAAAATAGGGTATTTTTAACCATTTTATGTGTTTTTTAAGATATAGGAGGTTTCAAGAGGTGAAATCAAGTTTGGGAGGAATATTTAGACCTTTTTATAACTCAATATGTTCATTTAATTTCAATAAATTACTCTTAAGTATGTAAACAAATAGTTTCATCTCAATCATTCAAAATTGGCATATTGGACAAGCTAGTGAGAAGGGTGGAGATTTTCAAGTGAGGTGATTTTAAGGTGTCAGTCATGCTTATAATACCATGGAGGGTCTTGATATGTGTCATCCACTCCCTCCCATGGATTTTCATGGGAAACTAAAGCCAATTTTAATTCCAAGTGTGCAGGGTGCATGAAGGAAGAGTTTTTTGGACTACAAATGATGATGGATCCCTTATAGATGATTTTAGATGATTAGGAATACAAATAATGCATGTATAGTCATGTTTGAAACCTTCCCCCTTCATTAAAATCATCAGACTTATCCCTAATTAGTTTTTGGATGTTCAAACAGGGGTAATCATGAAGGTAATTTTTTTGAGCCAGAATGAAGAGTTTCATGCCACTTT
The DNA here is from genome assembly GCA_037957365.1 of Torreya grandis. NCBI lineage: Eukaryota > Viridiplantae > Streptophyta > Pinopsida > Cupressales > Taxaceae > Torreya > Torreya grandis. The sequence goes on from JARHVA010007366.1 coordinate 669,684, forward strand.
GCAAGATTTTGATGAATTGTATGGACACTTGGGCTTCCTAACATAGCATGGTTCATCCCATATCCTCTTCTCATACAAAATTAATTTATTATATCATATTTACAAGTGTCCTTATGACCCTTTAATTTCTCTCTTCTCCTCTCTCTCTCAAGTTCTATAAAAACTAACCATTTTGGCCATTATAACATATGCTCCACCTGAGTATGGTGAAACCCTACTCATTTTAATACCATTTGATCAATAATACTACTAATTTTTTACCTCTTCATGACTATTCTTAGTGTGTTTTACTTTAATGTTGGATCTTGCTTAGTGAAGACTATGGATTCCTTAGCATGTTGTCTCATTCTTGCATATTATTTGTAGTTGGAAAGCTTCTTCTTGTAGGGCATGTGAAGCATTATATGAAATTTCAAGGATTTAATGAGTTAGTTTTTTCATTATTTCCATTCAAGGCATTTTTTATGTTCATCCTATCTTTGCACATTCATCCATAACCTCATAATGTAACATTGATATGAGAAGATGCAGATTGGAGAAGTGTATATTCATTTTATCCCTTGATTTCATGTATAACCTGTTATTGGTTAGAATTCATCATATAATTTGGTTTATCACTACCCTTGAGATAGTTTTATTTAAATTTTCTCTCTCCATTTTCACCCCCCAAATTTTAGGTATAGTTGCAATCTAAAGTGGTACATCAAGGGAACTAGTCTTATCTAGAGATTCACCTCATCCTTAGGCTACCCACAAGCCTAGAGGTGTTTCCATTGTGCCACTTGGATAAGGAGAGATTTTCCATCTCCTCAAAGGGTTAAAATCCAAGTGACAATAATACCCTCATTATCCACCAATCTATACTATCTATTTATCAAATCACTTACATCAATTCAGGCAAGAGAGTTGAGTTTACACCTATTTTTTGGGTTATTAGGGATGTAAATAGCAACTACATGGTTTCATTTGGGATATTAGATCACTAGTCATGATTGTATACTTTCTCACATTATTTTCTTGATCAACCCTCTATTTCACTACTCAATCACTCAAATGGGGTGAGTAAATTATGGCATGAGTGATCAAACCATCTCAACTATTGCTACTTAAAGAAACTCAGTTGACATGGCATAGTTTCAGGGTTGTCATGTATTCATTTGCTTAACTATGTTTTCCAAGGTTTCATACTTGGGAATAATCTTGAAGAGAATTATTATAAAGGAAAATCATGGATATCTATAAAGTTATTGGAGCTAGTTCTTAGTGACATTGTTGGTCCATTTTCAGCTCCTTCATTCAACAGGATAAAATACATGCTTAGATTCATTGAGGACTTTTTAAAGTATAATTGTATGTAATTTATTAAGCAAAAATATTAAGTCTTTAATAGTTTTTAAGACTTAAATATACTTAAATAAAAATAGTCAAGTAAATCCATTAATATTTTATGCATCGATAATGGTATTGAGTATGTCAATAACTATTATAAATCATTTTGCACTTTAGAAGGGATTGAACTATATTATTATAGTTCCATATAGTCTTCAGATATATGTCATTACATAGTGAAATAATAGGTCCTTAAAGTAATTGGCCAACTGTATGCTACACCAAGTATATTGCACCTCAGTATCGGGATGAGGCCATCAACTATGCTTGTTATATCTAGAACCAAGTTCCTCATAATTAATTAAATGTAATCACTCATTTTGAATATTTGACCATTTAAAACCTCACAATAAAACACTTATGAGTGTTTGGATCTCCTTCTATGGCCTGTATTCTAAATAAGAAACATAAGGCAATGGAACCTCATAATCAACCTTGCATCTTTGTTGGATATCCTAAGGGTGTTAATGGATACATGATTCTCCATACTACCACTCAATAATTATTCATTGAGATAACTTTTAACTTTTTAAAGGGTCCATTACACTCCACACTCAACACTCATCCATCTTCCTTAGATATACTAGGATTTGATGATAATTTTATTGATTTAGATCTACCTGAGTAGCTTCTTAATTATCTAGACTCTTATTATAATTATGATGATGATAATAGTGATGGTACTTCACCTCCTCCTATAATAATATCTTCATAGGATGATAAATATCTTCCTATTTGACATTTGATCTCTTTGGGAGAGATAAGCATTACAAAGTTTTAACTACTAGGTTAGAGATCCATCAAATAATAGGTGAACCCATTCATAATTCTAGAATTCCTTACATGAATTCATTGAATCTAATTTTGATCCATAATCATTTCATGAGGTATCAAGCACTCTTAAGTGGGATAATACTGTGGAAGAAGATTATGGTTCTTTGATGATGAACAACACTCTATATTTAATCCCACTTCCTAATGGAAGAAAACTTATTTGATGTAGATGGATCTATCAAATAAATTATATAGGTTCATAGACAAGTTCAAATCATGTTTAGTTGAAAATTATTTTTCTCAAGTACCTATCACTGACTCTAATAATATGTTATCCCTATTTTCTAATCAACTCAATTTGAATCACTCTTATTATTATCACAACACATCACCAAGATGTTCATGAGATGGATGTGAAATTTATTTTCTATACGGTAACCTCAAAGAGTAAATTTACATGGAGCAAACACAAGGAATTTTAAAATATTCATCCTTAGTTTGAAAACTTCATAAATCTATTAATGGCCTCAAACAAGCTCCTTGATCTTGGTATGCCAAGATGGACTCATTTCTTTTTTTTTTTAGGTTCAATATATGTCATTTTTTGTCTATATTTTAAGGCAAGATGATTCGTTATTTATTATATTTCTCTATGTGGATGACCTATTGATCACAAGGAGATCTTCATCCACCATTATAGCATTGAAATTTTTTATCTGATAGGTTCTCAATGACTAACTTGGGCTTATTGCATTACTTTTTTAGGATTGAAATTTCTCTATATGACTCCAAGATCACTATTTCACAATCCAATTATGCTCTTTATTTGCTTTCATGATTTAACATGGTTGACTGTAAGCCAACTCCAACTCCCTCTCTATCTGGTATGAATCTTGATGCTGATTTTTTTATCTCCCTTAGTTAATTTTACCATTTAGCAAAAATTTGTTGTTAGTCTCATATATCTTATGCACACCATACCTAACATTTAATATGTAGTGGGCATGGTATCTAAATTTAAATAAGGACCACATGAGCTACACTAGAAAGTAGCTAAGTAGATTATCCACTACATTTAGGGTACTCATAGTATTATGATTCACTATTGAGTATGCATTGATGTTGACTTGATTGGGTATACAAATTAAAATTAGGCTAGTGATATTTAGAATCATAAGTCTACTTTAGGCTATAGTTTATCTCTTGGTTTAGGTATAATTAGATGGTAAAGAAATAATCAAAATTATATTGCTTTATCTTCTATAGAGACAAAATATAAAGGAGTTGTTAATGTTACCACTAAGATTACTTGGATTTATGGTATTATCACTAAGTTAAGTATCTAGTTTCAATGAACAATAATAATATTATGTGATAATGAAATAAGAATCCATATTTTTAGGAATCTAGTCCTCTGTTAGTAGACCAATCATATCAAGAATCACATGTATTTCATTTTGGAGATTATCCATGAGAAAGTCATTGATCTCCACTACATCCAGACTATGGAGAAAATGTTAATATATTCATAAAACCCTTCACTAAGAGTAAGTATCTTCATTTTTGGGCTCTTCTTGGGGTTCAGGTAGCTCCATCTTCCTCTTTTAGGGGGCATTTTCTATGTACTTGGGTACCTAATCAAGCCTGATTTTTGGTACCCAATTATAATACCCACCTAATACACACTTAATGGGGGTGTTGGTGTAGGTTTGTATTCCATTTATTAGTTTTTCCTTACACATTTTATTCAACTTACTTAGGTGTCACTTAGGTTTCATATTAGGTCATTAGGGAAATTATGGCTTAACCCTATTTTCTAAATTTGAGTTGGTTTTTGCTTCTCTATCTAATGTACCTTTCCTAAAGCTATTTAGTTAATTACGGTAATTCAAATGCTCATTTTTTTTGGTTTAATTTCACTTTTACAATAGGTAATTTCTTCATTCATTTGATCCTATCTAGACATGATCATCGATTATGGACCACTCTAATAAAACCATGACATATACAAATGTCAAAATAGGCAAACATAGGCTTGGGGGATATAATAAATATAGGATATTTAAATTATTGAACAAGTAACACAATGCATGATAATAAAAATCAAGTAACACACTCAAGTAAATATAAAAATGAAGGCATGGACCATAACTAGATAGCATAAACATAGCATACTAGCCCGTGGATCATATGTGATAGTAAAAGATGTTAAGTACATAGCATATCAAGTACACTTGAAATATGTAAGCATCTATAAAGGCATGTGTAAGTACATAAGCTCAAAAATGATAATTTAAAGTGATCATATAATAATGTAACTTGTATGTATCATGATAAAAAATAGGATTCCCCAATGTCTACATGACATGAGTAGAGAGAAAGCAAGGCATAGTTCATGTATCTATGTATGCCTAAATCATACTTAAAAGATTCATGAAACATGTGTATATATAAATAAATGATATTTTGTCTACCAATATGGAACCAATAACATATATGCCAAGGATTTATTAGAACTTGTGAATACTACAAATATATTTATATTTTTGAAGTTTTTTTGGGGTATTTTTGAAACATATGCAAAGAAATAACTATCCTATGAACTCATCCAATGGATGCTCATAGGTATATCCCTATTGAGAACCTATTTTAATAAATTGGTGGTACTACAAAAGAGAATGTATAGGTACAATATATGTCACTATAGATTTTTTAATGCTCTACATATGTATAATAGGACTTTTTAATCGTGAATAAATAATAGGAATAGGGGTTCATGGAATCCATCATTGAGTGCTCTATGGTTTCTTCAGAATAGCATTAATAAGAACATTTTTAGGTGCTCTAAATATCTAAATATGGTGTGTAGTAGATAAGGATTCCATAAAACCCATAATGGATCTATGATGCAATAATCTCTCAAGTATTAACTACCTAGGAAAGGGGATTACCTATTGCTTACCCTTTTATAGAGTATTAACCTTAGTAGGTTTGATAATTAATTATATGGGTATAAAATTCTCTTATTCAATTATATGTGCATATGGAATTCCACAAACTATAATTTCCCATTAGCATGAATGTATTTAACACACCCATGCACTATAGAAGGTACTGCTCAAATTATATGTATCTAAGATCATCCCAATAACATATCAAAGACACCCATGGAGGGTATAATTGAGAAGGTAGTAACCACATGTTTGGGACCCACCTATAAAGGTAAGTTAATCTCACCAAGAACCTTATGTGAGGTCCCATCAAATTCTCTAACTAATGTGGTTGAAAGATGTAAAGCATAATTTATATAACCCAAATTCATAAGTAATGTCATGGTAAAAATGTTCTCACTTACACCATTATCAATCATAAAATTGTGTATAGGCTGGTGATCAAGGTATGCTCAAATGAATAAAGAATAAATATTATAATCATCATCCATAATATCATTATCATCGAAAGTAATAGAGAGTATCTAAACCATAGGAGGTATATGTCGTATATAATTACTAGTAATCCAATGGGTGCCCATAATGTGATGGAGGAGGATTTACATAATATGTCATGTGTACCTCTAGATCCTTCTTAGAATGGTCTTCAAAAGGATTTTTAAATATTTTCTACTTGTGGTGATCACTAGGTTATGAACCTAATTCCTTTAGAGAATCATCAAATGTAATCTTTTGGTCATCAATGAGGTATTGGATCTTATGATTTAAGGTAAAACATACATTATTATAATGCCCAGGGCCTTGTTGATAGTAAAATTAAGCATTCACATCATACCCTTTGGGTATATGTCTACTCATAGAAACATCTATAGGATGAGGGTGAGATATGAGGTGACACTCTACAAGCTACAAGAGTAATGAATTGGGAGATCCAAGTAAGTGTGTAAATTATATCCTTGGTACGTTGGATAAGACAAGGTAATTAGTTTATTGTGACACCATATTAACTATGGTGATTATTTTGTTTTTAATTTTAGTATAACTTATCTTATACCTTGGTTCAATAGTAAACTTGGTATTAGATGTAGATGTAGTTGTTGTGTTTTCTACATATTTAAGTCTGTTCGATGAGATAATTTTCATTTCATGACCGCAAACAATATGGCATAAATCATTGAAAGATTTGATTTTTTTGAAAACAATGCACTCATGTAATGGGGAAATCAAACTTTTCTTGAATATGTCTTTTAAATCTTTATCCATCATTTGATTGCTCATTTTAGCTAACATTATCTTGTACCTTAATACATATTCATTCATAGGATCATTGGTTCCTTGTTTTATTTTTGAAATTTGGGCACATGAAACCTTTTTGGTGATATTGATAGAGAAGTGTGCCAAAACTGATTTGAAAGAGGTTTGATTGCATTTATTGATTGGATATGTAAATCATAGAACCACCTCAAAGTATAGACCTTTAAGCTCTTTGTAAATAATTTGGTTAAAGTTTTATCATTGGAGGCATAATCAAATCATGCCATATATAAATATCAAAGATGTTGTTCAGGATCACCCTTGTCATCATAAAATGTGAACTTACATGAAACAAAAATAGTTGGAAAGGGGTGAAAATATATCTCTAAATAAAGAGGATTATGCAGCACCTCTTTTGAATCAATAGCATAAGGTGATTTCATATAATTTGGTTAAATATTTGTAACCTTAATTTGAAAAATATATATTTTTTGAACAAGATCTTGCATCTCTTGGTCTTTAAGTTTAGATATTTGAGAAGTTACCAAAGGAGGTGTACCAATAGTTTGGGTATATATAGGCATTGAAACCGGCAATTAGATTGAATTACTAAGGTTTTGGATGTGAGATGTGGAAATAGCAATTTTAGGGAACAAAGGTTGGAAAACATAATCCATGCCTCTAATAGATATTGGTAGGTTGATAAGAATGAAATCATTTGTAGTACCTTGTAAGGATTCACCATCACTAGGTGAGGAAACCTTAGCCTTAGCATGCTTACTGTGTTTTACCAACATCCCCCTTTTTTCAAGAAGAAAAGGGGACCCACTTTTTTAGATTTCGGCCTTGTCTGTTGAGCCTTTATTTTATATGTTCATGAAAATTATTGAAAGGATTGATCCCTAATCTTTATACTTAGAAGAACCTAGCATGATATTGTGTATTTTATGTACTAACTCTATTAATTTATTTTTTAGAGTTTTTTTAAATATGCAGGTTTTTCAGGACTTAGTTTATTCAAATGAATTTATTCAAAAACTTATTCATCAAGCCTTTTATTTGAGCATTTTGTTTGGACATTTTGTCTGATAGATTTGGTCTTTGGGTTTTTTGTATCAATTTTTTTATCTAGGAGCTTATTTTTAATATGTGTATCAAGCCTTTTTATTAGGACTTTTTGGTCTTTAGAACTTTTGCTCTGAATATATTTGGTTTTTGAAGTTTTTGTAGTAGATATTTTATCTAAAATAATTATTATAAAATGACTTATCTTTATTGGATATTTGATCTTTGAACTTTTTGTTTGGACATTTTATTTGATGGATTTTTTGTCTTCAAGCTTTATGCATAAAAAATTTTAGTTGATGGATCATCAGCTTTATATACACTTCAAAAAAATTATCTTTGGGATTTGTGCATCAAACATTTTATCCAATAGAATTTTGTCTTTGATATTTTTGTTTGGGTCTTTTGTAACGACTGGTCCCAACACAAAACATGATACCCAACTCTCGATTACTAAAATCTTGTTATAATTAGTTGATAAAGCCATAATACTTCTTAATACTTGATAAAGCTACCCACCAACTAAAAATGATGAGAGGTTTTAACTATGCAAAAAATAAAAAATAGGTGAACATTGGACATATATAATGCACAAACTAGAATTCAATGATAAAATCTATATATGCGATGTGCATCCATTAAAGCCTTCATTACTTGCAAATATATTTACACTAGAATTTGACTATTATCCTATGAGATAAAATCCCTAGCTACCTATGAGAGTATTACTAGTAAAACTAGTAACTAGCTAAAGGGAGAATTATTCATAAATCATATAGAGAAGACTATGGACACTACACATAATATTAATGTCATCTTAATCCAAACCATTTAGGGGAATAGTCCTACCATCACCATATTATATTAAGGATGTAATATAATTTATGGACACTATCTTTGTTGTTTCCATTTTTTATAATAGGTATGCAAATTATTTAGAATTATGGGATGATGTTGATTATATTAACATATTTTCAATGGAGGGAAACCTCTCTACCTCAAAATGAATATTCATCAAGGATTTGCTAGCACTTAAAAGATAAGGATTACATTTTATTATAACCAAGCCCAAGGTGATTCCATGTATCGACCTCCTTTGAGACTTATTTTTTGTTGTAAAATTCACACAAGATGATTTTATACATCATATGGGTAGCCTGATAGTCATAACATGCATCACAAGAGTATATTTTTAGAGATATTTGTCATTTCTAGCACTAGATGCTTATTTTGAAAAACATATATTAGTTTCATAGAACCAGGATAATTTAATGAAAAAGGTGTTGACTTCATGGTTCATCCCTAATGAAACCATTACATTTAGGGGTAATAATCCTAAGAATCCCATCCCCTCAACAAGTTTAGGATGGGAGTATGGATTGGCATGGTACTACTCAATAGGATCTATGGCATGCCTAGTATCTATTTCCTCAATTTAGGTTAGGTACCATTGCTATGTATGATGTTGACTAGTGATGCCATATTTTCTTTAGGGGAAATTGATAGTTTTCATTTAAGAGAGTAGGCCATACATAAGGACAAATAGCCCACTTTGATGGGCCACTTTTATATGATGTCATATATTTTGGATGTTGTCATGGGAATAGTATACAAATTCCTTGGTGGGCTATGGATCTCAACCACTGAATACATAAAAAATCAAATTTGTGATCACTTATAGTTTGTACATGTTTATTCTTATATTAATAATATGGTGAGGATTGTTGAGGATGTTTATCCTCAAATTTATCAAGCAATACATGGTTCTTCAATGCCTAGGGTTAGAGCAAGCATTATGAAGACACTATATTCAAGGGGTGATTATTTTATATATCCATATTACACTATTATCATGATCTATGGGCACAAGGTTCATCCCCTATGCCTTATAAAGTATGTGCCTGATAAATTGGTCAAGCAAGAAATTGATTTTCAGCTATGGTGGAGCATAGAAGAGGACCTGACCAAAAATAAGAAGAGCACATTTTTTGGCCACCACATGGTTATTGGAAGAATGGTTTACATAATGAGGAAACATTTTAGAGACATGGGTGGCAAAATTAATGGTTACCACTTGCCCATAGTCCCACATAGGGAATGGGATCCTCATAGCACCATCCAAAAGCATATTTAAGGCCTTGATATCCCTTACCAGCACATCCACTATGATTATGATTTTTTGTTCATGAATGCATAGAATTTTGAGGAGGTCTTAGAAAGGGAAAGGGTTACTGGTTTGATGGAGGATCACTTAAGGGTGATCCAATAGAAACCTTCAATTACTATGAAGGAATTATATAGCAAAATGCCACTCTTTGTAGGGTGGACACACTTGAACTTTTAGAAAGGCTAGATAGTAGAGAAGTCAAAGGAACAATAGAAGACTGTGCATATCCTATCTAGAATTGAAGCTGAGATGCAAGAGGCATCTTCTAATTGTTACGATTCTTTTGAAACATTAGAATTCATGTTGGCTGAATTAGCCCCCCATGTTACCAAAACTCATGAATTATTTAATTCTTTAAAGTCTGATGGCAATAAATTAAAAATCTTAATTGTTTATACAACTAATAAGGCTTGTAGCCATTTAGATCTCATGACACCACTAGAAGCATCCAATTCCCTCAACCTAGTGGTCATCATAATGGAAGAGGCTAGGGAATGGTTGATAACAGTTAGGGCTATACCACCCAAGTACCAAGAACACAAGACCCTCATCCTACAAATTTTGAATGATTTGAAATTGTCTATGGTAAAATATGTTATAAGGAAGTTGATTAATAAGATTAATTTGATCAACTCATTCAAGAGGCCACAAACAATTTCAAACAAAGTCTACAGGGGTTGTCATTGGAGGATATAGAGGTTAAGCTTTACTAGAAAGAAGGTCACTAAAGTTGAGATCTTCAAGATCAATTTCCAAATGACCAAAAAAGAGCATGCAAAGCTCTTGGGACAATTCAATAGGGTACATAGACCACCTATTTTTAGTTTGGACATAATTAGACAGCAACATGATGTTTCACATAACTGTTGGATTGAAATAGAAGGGAAGAAGAAGAAGTCTCAAGCTGCTACTTCTAATTCCACATCAACAGCCACAATCACTACACTGACTAAAGTCTATGTAGACATGCAAAGATCAACATAGCCATGAAGGGGCCTAGTTTTTTTGCATATGCATTTTTTAGTTGTGTATATTTTATATATTTATAATTTCTTATACTTCAAATCATATTGTAAAGTTGCCTAATTCATATTTGTATACATGCACATATTGGATGATTTTTGTAAAGGCTAACTTAGACTATTAACAACTATAAGATAACTCTATAAAATTTTGACTACAGTTATAACTCAAGTTCTAACTATGACATGTAATGAATTTTGCATGAACTTGGAGAATGAGGTGACCCATTCCCCGAGTCTATTTAAAACACTTGTAATCCAAAATATTTATTTATCAAAGAATTTTCAATATACAGGAGCAAAAGAAATTTTTGTTGTCAACTCATGTGTTTGTGCATTTTCTTTCCAATTATTATGTAATTAGGTTTTATTTATTTGGTTGCATGATTTAATAACTCTTAGTGTGTAAAATCTATGAATGGGTTTTTTATTATCTTGATTGATATGCTAATCTTATGTGCAATAGCTACTGAAGGATTAGTAAATTACATTTATTATTGATAGTTAATTTGATTGATTCATATTCTTAAGTGTGTAAAAGTACTTTCTTTTGATATATTTTTTTATGTGTGTGCAATAACTACCTCAGATACCTCACTAAGCCTAAGCCATAATCTCTTGATTAAGAGTGTGCAATAGCTGCTCTAAAAGGAGAAAACTTTTATTGAGGCTTATGATTTTTTTATATCAATATTACCCTAGATTGATTAACCATGTTTGATTGTGTGTGCAAAATATACTAGTAACAAGCATAGGTTTTGAAAGCATTTGTCCACTTAGAAACTAGCCAGGGAAGTGATTCTTGAAGACCACAAAACCTTTCTTTTATGCTCTACTCTTCCTTCCTCTTTGAGTTTATTTTGAGACCTACCCACTTTATATTATAAACCATCCATCCACAAACTCATATTTTTACTTCTTTTTTAGAGACCACCCTCTGTCCAAAAACCTTATTAACAACCTGCATGCCCTACTTATTATTCCATCAACTCGTTGTTAAGACTAAATACCTGTAAATCATGCCCTAGAGTGGATTTCACCTCCATTAAGATCCTAAAATGTTATAGGCTACCTCATTATGATATTGGTGTGGTTAAAACCCTCATCAACATACTGATTTAATCTCTTGTAACATATAAAAATGCATAGATTAAGCACTTTTTATTATTAATATGAGTAACTAATGTTTCTTTAACTTCCATTTGAAAATGAGTTTTTTTATTAAGATTTTCAATTTCAAAAAAATTAATAACTTTAGAATTTGAAACAAAGTACAACATATTAAAACCATAGTTTACTGAAAAGCCCTATGAATCATAAAAAATGCATTCATATAGATCAAGTTCACCAAATAACCCTAAAATCTAGATTAAAGAATCTAGGGTTAAAGGGGATAGAGATAGCCTAGGGCACAAGGATGATAACATATCTCTATAGCAAGCCAATTAATTTTTAAACTTAAATAATATTCTAAATTTATATATTGAGATATGATAAAAATAGAAAGTACAACAATGCTATATATTTCAATGATAATTAAAACAAGATACTTAGTTGGTTATGATGTTAATATAGATCTGGATATGGAATAGGCAAGAATCAGATTGGAAAGTATATTTTGGGACTACTGTCAAATTCTAGATTAAGCACTTACGTGGCCTTAGACACTTACATCAACCTTGAATGGTTGCATTGATGATTATTTATAACCTAGATATAGGTGTCAAGTACAAAATACCTTTTGGATCTAGATTTGAACACCTAGAATGTTTTAGGTTATGTGTTGCCTTCAGTTTAGTGTGTTCATATCTATCTTATGGACTATTATTCTTTGTCAAATAGAAAAACCATAGTTCATCTTCATAGGGGATGTGGTAAAAATGGGTTATTATGCTCAAAGTGTTGATCTAACCCCAAAGACCCCTTTATTAGTGGGTGTTTCCTACATAGCCATTACTCTGAAGAGGGCCTTAGACTCATGTATTTCTCTCCTATTTGTGGGATTTTGTGTGCATAAGGATTTAATATGTGATAAGGAAGTAAAATAGTGACCTGGTTTATAATTTGTAAAATATGGCTCATGGTATGTTACATCAATACTTAAAACCTATAAATGTGTTGTCCCTATGAATGATATGGAAATATGAGAAAATATGAATTTTTTGCTCACTTGAATGCTTTGGTAAGTTGCCTTCTGAGTTTTTTTGGTTTGTACTAGGTGAGGAATGAATGAGGATTGATCATGTATATATACCAATAATTTTTGGAGAATATCTCACATTAAATCACTTAAGTTAACCATAGGGATATATTTCATTTGTAAATTGGATGACTTTAGGGAATTGGACACTTACATTGGGATATGACACTTCATCGATGTAGGCTTATGATTAGGGTGCAAGTGTCTGAGCAGTGATAACATAGGGTTAGGTATAGAACTTGCAAAGATAGAAGATAAGTAGGTTTATATCATTTTAAGTATGATATAAGGTCTAAGTCATCAGAATAATATTGATCAAAATAATAGATAATAAATAAGAATAGAGAGATAGTAGATGTTAGCCTTTCAATAGTGGGAAAGGTCTAGAACTAAGAGAAATAGCCAAGGTTTATTTTCCAAGTGTATAAGATTAAGGTGCTATATAATTCAAAAATAGTGTCTACAAAAACCATGGCCAACCCTCTTTCTTATAAAAATAAAGTAAACTTGATGAACATGAATAACATGAAACATGGTGTTTCATACATCAATCCTTGTCATATTCATCTTTGTATTCCTTATCTAATTTATATAATAGTCTAATATTATCTCTTGTGTCATTATTTAGCTATTAGATCTGAATAAATCATTACTTTTATGATTTATGATAGCCCAGTTGTATCAGCCACTCTGTTACATTTTTATGTATATCATACTTGATTGGATAACCTTGTATAATTCCCTGCTTCCACAAATATATCAGCCAACATAATATAATTTATTTCTTTAATCACTTATATTCCTATTATATCAATTAGCTCAGTATAATTTTGTGTTTCTAATTCAAGTCCAATTGTATCATCCAGTATTGTATAATTTATTTCTTCAGCCATATTGACCAACATGGTATAGTCATATTTTCTTAATTTTTCCTATATTGTATTGGCCAACTTGGTATAGTCTATATCTTTACCTATTTATGATTTTTTTGTATCAGTCAAGTTCATATAGTCTATTTTTAATGTTTTTGTGTCACTACTTACATCAGCTAAATAGATACAATTGCCTCAACCTACCTTAACTATATTGATAATGGCAATACCATACACTTTGAATAAAAGTTAGATTTAGTTGGGTTTATATTCTTCTATAGTTTATTTTATTTAGAATTTAGTCCCTCTATTTTAGTCATGTCCAAATCATACTAAATTTGATGAATGGGATCCTATAAAGAAATTTCTAGACACCCATATTGAATTCCATTTCTTGAGCTTATGAGGACTTTTCCATGGCATCAAAGCTATATTATGCAACATCTATTTGATATGAACATACCTAGACCACCACATATGGGGAAAGAAGCTACCTTTCCTAAGTCTAAGGAAATCATTTTGCAATAATGCAAAGGGATATCCATCCATGTCAATCACATTATGAATTCATTTCTCTCTTTAAAATTTCATGTCACATTTAGGATTCTTGATGAAATATCACTTTGTTTGGATGACCCTCCTTTAATTATTACTATCCAATTTGGTGACAACTGAGTCAATTAAACCTTAATATATAAAGGATATGGAACTTGTGTTGCCTTCTTGGAATTCATTAAATCCCTTGGATAATTTTAATGCAACCTTAAGTCTACCCAAAGCATGTGTCAAGGATATAACCAAACAAAAAAATTTCATTAGGATGAGTTTTGATTTATATCATGATACCACCGATTATGATTATATTTAATGTAATGATATTCAATTACCTTCTTTACTTATAACATTTTGTTTCACCACCCTTAGACTCATCATATGAGGGTCGTGGCCTATTCCACATGCCAATGCATGAATTTTCATTACATGGGTTAAATTTATAAGGTATAAGGTGATACCAAGCATTTTAATTTTGAATATTTCTAATAATTTAGTGTCTATAAAATCCCAACCCTTGAACCCTTACCTAGCATACCATTTTATGAGTATCAGCACTTTAAATATTATGTCAACTCAAATTGAGGTTATATTGGTCACTCTAAGCTTGTGGAAAACATTCCACCCAACCTCCTTGATTTTTATGATGAATATCCTGATGATATTATCTTCAAAATCAAAACATTAGACCTTCCTTCTAGTATCATCCCTTAGTTTTTATCTATCTTGCAACCCCATGCCTGTAAAAATCCAAATAAAGAGTTTCCCTCTTCTATAGTTATTATTAAGAATCCTCTTTCCCAAATATATTATATTGACATAGTGGTTGAATCCATTTTCATATATCTCACCACTCCCAATTATGATGATGATTACACCTTAGATGTCCCATACTTATTTAACTATGCCCAAGACAACAATGTAGAAATACTTTGTTACCATTCCTCCCTTCATCACTCTTATGAGTAATTATAATTTCTTATAGCATTAATTTAGTTGAAATAATTCAAACTATCCCTTCTTCTCTCTCTCATTTATTGAAATCAATCCTTCTTTGATTTATGTTGATATGTAGTGAGTTGTGACTTCTATTTCATGTGTAGTTTTAGTTACCTCTAAGCCTCTTTAAAGCATGTTGGATGATTGATCTATGACCAAACCCTATCATTTCACTAGATATTTTTATCTTTAAAGTTATATTCCTCTATAGATGTTAGCTACACTCATATGATCATTTCTTGATACTTATGAGCTTATGGAGGCTCAATCTAATATAGGATTGCATCCTTATAATCTATTCAATTATGACTTCTTATTCAATGAGATTCTAAAAATACCCTAATAAGTTCCTCCACATAGGTTGGATAAAGCACCATTCGCACCCACCCTAAAGTAACAACCATAGTGTGAGTTTATTAAGGTTTTTAGTCATTCAGCTCAAGAGTTTAGATCTTACCAGTGATTTCTAGCATAATAAAAGTTAAAAGGCTTAACTCCTACCATGGATATCCTATCAACTTGATATTCTAATCCTATTCACTTTTTTTGTTTCCATTGGATTAGTACACACTTTTGACTAATTATCAAACTCTTCAATATTATTTAGATGTACTTCATCTTGAGTTATTTAATTTTTCCCTTCTACTGAACATGTTAAATCTAAAAAATTACATTATATTATACCCCAAAAAATGGGGATGTGTATTGCCTTTGGAACTAATGTTATAATTTTTTATAGATAAGTGTAGATACATTAATTATAATTAAAATAATTTCCTAGGCCCATACCTAACAATTCCTAGTATCCACATGGTCCACTTAGGATGGAGAAGTAACCTCCTTTATGACAAAAACTACCTCTTTGACCTAAGGATGTGTGTCCCATTATTTATTGAATGGAAACATCTCTTCTTTGCTAATGTTATCATCATTAATATTCCCCATGTCCTCCTCCTTATAGCATTATTACTTTTTCCTTCGATCTCATTTTTAGTGCATACCTTACATGATTCTCAAAAAAGATAGAAGAGACTATGGTTTAAGTCGGATATAGTTTACAATGAAACTTGAAAGATGTTATCGATGATGTATGAAGGGATATTTCACATATTTTGTGAGTATATGTTGCATTTTTTTCATGTTTACTTCACATCTATTTAAATGATTTGATCTCATATTTTTTATTTTTAGAATACATGATATTTGTTGCATATATCTTGATTGTGTCATGATCTTTAATTTATAGCACGTTATTTTAAGCATGTATCTTTACTTTATATCATTTTATCACACTTTACATGTGACCTTACTTTCCCTTCTAGATATTTGGTATCATCTTTTAGTTTTATATTCAAGCATTTTAGCTTCCCTTTTGGGATGATTTACAGATGGCCTTAGTTTCCCTTATATATCTTTGGTAGCAACTTTAGGTTTTATTTTTAACATTTTATTTTCTACCTCCTTTGAGATGTTATATAATCATCCTTGATTTTCATTTTTGATCTTAGATAGAATATTTGGGTTTATTTTTCACATCTTATATCACATTTAAATCGATCTTAGTTTCCTTGTGATTCTTTGGTACCTTTTTGCATTCCCCCTCTTTTTGGATGATCTCTCTTATCAATGATTATGTTATACCCTTTGTAGGCTAATATAGATTATTTAATGACATGATTACAACCTTTCATAGTGTTTCCCTTATTTGAGATTTCTTTTTGTGATTTGACTTACATTTCCATGTATTTTTGTCCTTCTTTTTTCCTAGTCACTTCAAAAGTAAAACTCTCCCTTTTTGTGGTCGGATACTAGCATTTATTCATTGTATTACCTTTTCACATGAATGATTCTTCCACAATCCCTAAATTTCCCTCTCCTTTCACTTGAGGCACACTTGGGTTATTTTTGAGATTTCACTCCTTATGGTGCAAGTTTAAGAGTCTTTAAGCATCTTGGTCTTCAAGTTCTCTTCTCGAACAGCTAGGTATAGGATATCTTGTGCTAGTCATTTTTATCACCCATTGTTGGTTTTTATGAATATGTATGGAGAATGAGAATATAAAAATACAAAATATTTAAAATCTAAATCTTAGAAAAAGGTAATGTTAAAAGGAAAATAGATATCTTAAAATTGAGATCACACCAAAAGATGTGATATTTTTGTCACATCTCCTATTTTAGTCAAATCTCAAACTCCATATTTGACCTCATGTTAGAGCTAAGGTCCATTAGGGTATGGTAGGCTAGTAGACTAGGGTAGGAGGTCTCATTACATCATTATTTATTTTGTACATTCTAGTGCCACCTAATTTCTCACACTAGTACCCAAACTTTATAGTAAATTGATGGCTCTATAGGTGGCCTGAGGAGCGAGAAACACATTATGGGAAGGCATGGTACTTTTATTTCTCATGTACATAGTCTTCATGTGATAATATATATACCTTAATTATTATACAAAGTTTATGTTTTCTAGGTGGGATTCACCAGGTCCTTAATGTTGATAGTTATTAACCTTGTCCATTTGATTAGAGTGCCTTGTCTCTACTAAGGATATAGCTAAATCACCCTTTTGGTGCCTTGAATCCTTATATATCCATCATATATTTCCAAAAGTTACCTTGATGGATGTTGTTTTTATATGATCACATCATCTTCATTACATTCCCATTTTCTAATTTTTTTCTTCATATTTGAATTTTAACTTCCATATATAGTGCCTCTTAGATTTTCAATTTATGAGTTTAAATGAAAGACCTTAGGGAATACAACCAAGCATTCCTCACAAATTCCCATCATTGTTCATATCCACACCATATTCATAATCATAGTTATGTCTCTAGATCATTGTGTTTTCTTATATCTTTCACTCATTGAGATCTTTTGTTATTTTGATAAATGTCCTTGTTTGATTTGAATCTTTTACTATCTTACATTAGATGTAATTTATGATCATTTTTATTTTCACCTATGTTGGATTCAAGTTTTTTTACTTGTCTTACATTGGATGAAATTTTTTAGGTATTTCTCACATATCCTTGCTTGATTATATTTTGAATTTTCTTACATTGGATATCTCTTTTCAAAGTTAATTTTCACATCTTATGATTCAATTTATCTTACATTTTGATTTTATATATAGATTTATACTTACAGTGTTTTGCATGTTTTATCTTAAGATTTGCATCATACTTAAATTTGGTGTGTTTTACTTTCATTTATTCATCTTATTCTACATATTGTTTTAGTTTATTATTCTATCTACTTACTTAGGATATCATTTTCTTACTTAGATTTCATTCTTTTTACCATGCATGCTCACATTTATTAGAAAATAATAAAACATACATCACATAACAATATTCTCCCATAGCTTGATATTAAAACCATAGTATGTACTAGAAAGTAAAAATAATATGTACAATCACATATAGATCACAAAAATGATATACATTTTTCTCATTGTTTTCTACATTAAGATAAAAAAAAAACATATACATCAGTACATCTATGTTCTACCTTCAATCCTCACATGATGGTGGGTGAGGTGCCATGATCGTTAAGGAGCCTAAAACTATTATTTCTATTAGAGATTTATTTTGAGTGTGTGTTCAATATTTTATCCCCTAGACATGACCCTGTGCTTCATCTAACTCTATCTTTATCTGGTGTACTCATACCACTATCACCCTATGAGCAACCATCTCCTCTATCAAGGCCTTATGTGTTGTAGCTACCTACTATCATCCCTCTTCATATCATTATAACAAGACTCTTTATGAAGTAACAAATTATTCTCTCCATCATATATCTTATGTAGCAACACCACCTAGTCTAAACCAAATAGTATGTGATCTAGATAAATATACTATAGGGTCCACCATCATAGTTGTATCATGCTCTAGCAACATGTCATTCAGAATATCAAGGTGTGTGGTATACACCATGGTCCTCCACCTCATCATCTATGTTGTATTTTCAAAATTAAAACCAAATTTGACATTAAACATTGATATATATATATATATATATTGCAAGTAAAACTACCACTAGTACCTAGCATGTATATCTCTAAGCTTATAAAACTAAAGTGGTAGTAATGCATGTTTTCTCCTTGTCTACTTCACCTCATAATATAGGGTTTTTATCTTGACTTAAATTAGATTGAGTACTAACCCACCTCTCCTTCCTCGCCATGATGACCTTCTTCCTCAATAGTTTTGCTCATCCCTACAAGTTCCATCTATCATACCATAGAACCTCCCCTTCCACCATTTTTACATCATAAGCATCCACTTCATGCTCCCCTCCCATCGCTACACATTTTCATCACCATTATCTCCCTATAGCTCAGGGATGATAAGGTCTCACTATGGGTACCTCAACCAACACGTCTCATCTTCCTACCCAACATGGATCTCTCAAATGTCTCACCCAATGCAATGGGACAACAAGAGGAGCCTCTAGATGTGTCAAACCAAAATACCCTAGTACTCAGTCACATGAATGAGGCTCAGACTACCATATGTAATTTTTAGTGATCTGACTCCTCATCTATGTTGCCACTATATATGGATTTCATGCCTATGTGTTTAATATACCCATGGATGTCTTCCATATGTATAATCTTGGTGAATGATATCCAATGTTGGTTATAAAGGGATAACCTAAACTAAGTGAATTTGTGCCCACATCCTTATTTGATGTAGGTTGTCAATAATTTGGTGTGTTAATCCTTTAGGTCTGTACTTTGGAAAGTGATTATAGATCCACTATAAAAATAGTATAATTAGGCCAATCATCTACTAACCCTGATTCAATGTGCTATAAACATCATGTACAAGTTTCACCCATATGACAACTCCCACATCATGAAGTGTGCCCTACTCTAAATTAGACCATCATAGAGTGATGATGTACAAGGACATAACCCATCTAACTTATGACATAGCATGCACATGGTCATAATTTTGATGATGGCCTTCTTAATATCAGGAATGCCTAACACATATATAGTAAATAATAATATAATTATCCTAGACTCATCATACTCATTATATCTAGTTTCCCATTGAGCTAGCTCTTGATGCTCATCCACTAATAGTGGTATGTTATAAATCATTGGAGTGCCCTCAAATGGTAGTCCCAATATGGTATGCACATTCTCTATGGTAATGGACACTTAAAATATATACCCATCCACCACCTCTAAAGGTGTTTGTAATATTCTCCCAATGCTACAAAAACATAGCAATTAGCTTAATTCTTAATGGGACACTACACATCTCCATAATCTTTCCAAAGCCCAAGGTAGCTAATCTAACTTGGTTAATGATGTGCAGTATCTCAAACAAATCTAGTAGCCATATTGTATTAATGAATCTCCATAGTCATTTTCACCTATGAATTATATCAAAAAATAATACCCAATAAAAACTTTTATCCAAAAAATTAAAATCAAATTAAAAACTTAAGTAAAACAAAAATTGAATTAAATAGTCATTAATTTTTATTGTATCAAACATTTCAATATCTATCTACTACACTGACACCTACAATTATATTGTACTGGATAATCATTAATTTTTATATTATATCAACCATACTTATATTGTATTGGCCCTTGATACTTTCCAACTACACTAACCAATACTTATGATATCATCTACATTTATCACATTTACAACTGTACTAGCCATACCTTATGATATTGTCTAGGCCAACACTTCCTTGATAGAATCAACTAAATCTATATTATATTAGCTATGTTTTACTTCCATCTCTAATATATTGGCCACCCCCTAGGGTACCATCTACCTTAGCATCTTTAGCTTTAAAATTGTATGAGCCATTGTATATAATACCCACCAAATTAGTCACTTATTTCACATAAATGCATCATCCAAACCATATGGTATTGGAATGGGCTAAAATTTTCCCCCACCCAACTTCACTAGATTGACCAATAAAATTTCCTAGTAACGATGATTTATTCCTTAGGCCCTAATAAATACCCTTGGCCCTAAAATTAAGGTTTTTTCACCTACCCATTACCTGTCACAAATTTTCCCCTATATTTTCATGCTTGTTGGGGAGAATTATGCTACATGTATTTGCCTTGATGCCTATAATTTCTAAATCTATCTTATCTACTCAAAATTTTAATACCATTATATTAATTATATCACCCACCTACATGGCTCTAATGATGACACCCAACTGACCTCCTACACATCTACCTCATTGTTCTTGAGCCATCGTCTCTTGTATTACTATTTTTGTATACTCAAAGCTCTGGTTTTCTAAAAATAGTAAATGGACAAATGAAATTATTTTTAACTATTTATAGTAAAAATTTCAAATTATGAAACTTTAAGTTAATTACCTCTAAATTTCATATTTTTACCACATATTTATTTTCATATGTCTTTTTCACAAAGTAAAAGAAGCATTAAGATCTTGTAGAGGTAGAGAATTTTTAGGCTCTAACATTTATTTACAAAAAAATAGATTTTTCTCTTATTTTTTAGGTCCATATTTCATTTTTCTAGATGGGTGCTTTCTATCAGCTACAACAAATAAAAAATCACATATACAATTAATAAGGTAAGTGAAGGTACATATTTTCATTTATTTAATTTCATTTGCTTTCAATTCTTTCATCTTTTATTTTTACTTGTGTTCTTTTGTGTTACTATGTATCTATCATGAAGCATCATTCTATGTTACACTATTGTGACATGTGATGAGATTTTGGTGGGGCATATGTATACACCCGATATTTTAAATTTTATAACTTTAATAACACTTTATCTTATAGCATCTCATTGATGCATTAATCTCCCTAAGTGAACTTCTTAAAGGGTGCACTAGGAATGGGGTGGATTTGCTTATGGTACTTTGTGAAAGATGTTTGCATGTTATTATTTCATACCATAATAAATATCAATTTTGACCTCCTTTGAGTCTCTTTCTATCTTACCTCTATATCTACTTTCCATCTATATTTTCTAGCCTCCCTATATCCTACTTTATTGGTTAGGATAAAATAGTTTATTTTATACTTTGCTTTCCATTTACTATATTGTCTAGCTCGATACAATTTTGATTTTATATTCTATCACTTGTACTCTAATACAATATTGTATTAGTTGGCATTTCCCAACTATATCAACCTACTAATACTATCATCTTAGAGTTTATTATTATTATTATTATTATTATTATTATTATTATTATTATTATTATTATTATTATTATTATTATTATATATTAAGACTCTATCTCCAACTCCTCCAGATACTACTTCTGATAAAAAAATACGAGAACAAGCATAGAAAATGAGTGTGTTATATCTTTTTGAGAATGATATATATATATATATATATATATATATATATATATATATATATATATAGGAGAAGTCAAACTGAGGAGGTACACATGGTATTTGGATTCCCCAACTAAGCTTGAGCCAAAGGGGGGAATTAAATTATTGTTGGGTCTACCCAAAGGTAAGTATCTTTATCCATATTTTCTTTCCTTTAAGTTAGTAGATTAGATATTATTTATTATTTATATTGTGAATGCATGTTTTAATCCTTTCTTATGTTCTTCCTTATATCTAATACATTGGTATATAAATCTTAAGCTTTCCTCTTATTACCTTAGGTTCCATATATTTCCCATTAGTTTTCCATTTCACCAATCACCTTCTTATTAGTTTAGTGCTTTTAGCTATCTTGGATTAGGTTACCCTTTTTCTTTAGTTTCTTGCAAGTGGTATCTTTTTTTAGCCTTGATACACCCTTTTAATATAACCTTTACAATCATTATAACAATCACTTACCCATCATTAAGCCCTACTAATATTTATACCCCATGTCATAATCTTAGGCTTTGTAACCATTTCCTCTTGACATTTGAGTGTAAATTTCCCTTTGATAGGTTTACGGTTATTCTAGGTCCTTACCAAATTATACAAGTATACATAAGGTCTATTTTTATGACCTTATTCAAGTATAGGTCTATTAAGATAAATAATATAGTTAAAGTTCATCCTAGCATGTGAATACACTTGATACTAAATTTAAATAATGAGAATACCTATGTAGATAAATAAAGCAAAGGCAGGCTAAAACTAGATTGGTTGGGACCATATGTGATTATAGAGAATATCTACACATCAATTTATCATTTGGATTTATTTGAAAAGAAAATTTTGAAAAAAAATATGAACATCATGCACTTATGTCAATTATACATGTGAGCATCTCATATTTCAAAATTAAAATATATAAAAAAATAAAAATATTCAAAAAATAAAAAACTAGGACATGTGCATAACATGCTTTAATACCTTACAAACTTCATTTGATGTTAATTATAATATATATGTTATATTACGTATCTATTTTATACACACATGATTTTCATGGTACACATGAGTGGGATGTAGGATATGAATGTTATATATGATACATGGGATACCTTTCTAAATTGGGGACATGCCTACACTCAGGGCATCTTGGTATATTTTTTTAGGTTCTATCTTTTTATGACATCCCATTGATAATATTTATTTATTTATATTGTTTATACATGGATTGACCTTATGTATACTATTTATGTGTCTTATTCTCTATGGACATGGTGTTTTTTTATATGTGAATACAACATTGATTGATTATGTAGACTAGAATTACTAGTTCTCTGCATGTTGATGTTGATGTTAGTTTCATTGTGGTTACATTGCATGTTTATATTTTATCATTGATGAGTGTAATACTTTATGTGGTTTATGATTTAATATGGATGGCATGCTACATTGTGTTTGATTTATGTATGATCATTTATGTTTATTAAATTATGTGATGATTGATGTGAATGTTCCATGTGTGACTATTGATGTGTGTTACATTTTGAGACCATTTTTTACTGTTACATTGATTGTTCTATGTGTGGTTGTTGCCTTACAAAGTATTACATATTATATGTGTGATCATGGATGGTTTTTACATTATGTGGTACTATCTTTTGTGTTTATATGATTGCATTGATTATGTGTTGTCATGTCATTAATGTTCTAGGATCCTCTAGTCTATATCCATGTTGTGTCTAGAGTTTTTTTATGCATCATGGTCATGACATTATGTACATGTGTGTGTGTGTGTGTTTTTACTTGGTTTATGAGATTTTGGTGCCATGATTTATATCATGCATTATCCTATTTGTGTGAGATTACATGATTGATATAATACATATTTTGCATGTCTTATTGTTGTAATGATTATTATTACATCTTATTTCTATATCTACTTATCATGACACTTGTATGCCTTGGGTTACGTGGTTCATATATGATTTGATGATAATATCTTTCTATGTTGACATATGTAATCATGTTATTACACATGTTTTACATTATTACATTTTTATCTTTAAAATGATGTGTATAACTCTTTTATTTTTATATGAGTGACTTGTAGGCTACATCTCTCACCTCAAAAGAGGGGGCAACTAGTGGGCTTGTCATAGAGATTCAGGCCTTGAAAAATAGTTGGTTCATATTTTGGGTCACATTATATGATTATATGGTTTATTTTTTGGGACGTGTTTTGTATTGGGATAGATTGTGAAGTATATTAGACTAATAGAGATTTTATTGGGGTAGAATAATAGATTGACACATATAAACTACATATGTGCATCACTCTATAAGATAATTAACATATTTTATGACATTATGGGGTAGGTTACAGGTAACATGTTGAGTAAGATTATCATATGGATAAGATTGATTATACTAGCATACATGTTATGACATTATATAATCACATTGAGGTATATATGGATCAGATTGGAAGCATGAACATTTTTCATGCATATAAGCCTTTTATTTATCTTATATATTTTGATGAGGAATGATGGTAATAATCAATAACTTTCAATTTAAAATCCATCTGTATCAGTTGATTTAAAATTACTTACTACATATGAACTATATTTGAGGTTATGCCTTTTACATACAAGTCTAGTATGAGGCTTCACCTTTGCATACAATCATGATGATAATTGTAGTGTGGTTTAGGACTTAGTCATCCCTTAGCCTCTAGTAATTATAAATATCTAATGATGATTGAATCATATACTTATGAACCCATGGTTGTAATATTGGCATCTCCTTGGGACATAATCACCCTATGACATTCTCCAATGAGTTTAAATGGCATCTTGGTCCACATACCCATAGGTTTATTTATTCCTTGACTCTTTTCAATTTCAAGTATTTCCATGATATAAATTACTTTATATTTTTCTATCATGAAATGAAATTAATTTCTACATGTTTCCTTATAGGTTTGAAAGGGACAAATTGGATACTCAGGGCATACCTAAAACACTAAATACATTTATACACGTGTACCAAATTTCTTTATTTATCCTTATAATCTAACATTTTCAATTAAATATTAAAAGGGATGAACTTTTATACACATAAATTTGGTATAAAGCACTTGGAAACATAAGTTTAGACATATCTCTGATATACATGACTGTTGTGCACATATTTGACTCTTTCTCATATTATATCATATTCATTTACATATCTATTAACTTCACCATCTTAGTTTTTCAACATTCATACTCAAGATATCGTTAATTTTTTCCAGAATTATCTATTATCCTATATAGAATATCATCATATCTCATATTCTAATTTTTTCCTTCCTGGATAGTGTTGACAACAGTGAAATGTTGTTGGTTAATATAAATGACTAGCTTCTTTTGCAGTGTCCTATAATCTTCCAACAACTATTTTTCAAATTTGAATCCCTCCCTTGGGTCATCCTACATGTTTTTCATGTTGTTTGTGAATGGATATTACATAAAGAGTCATATATATATATATATATAAATACTAAGGTTAAATTTATATGCTTTTGGATAGTACCTCAAGGATGTGAAAATGGATTTCTCAAGTTTTTTCAAAGTTAAATTATATATGCAGGTGTTGGGTAGATAGGAGTAACCTTAGTATTTATATATATATATATATATATATATATATATATATATATATATATATAAATACTAAGGTTACTCCTATCTACCCAACACCTATATATATATATATATATATATATATATATATATATATATATATATAAATACTAAGGTTACTCCTATCTACCCAACACCTGCATATATAATTTAACTTTGAAAAAACTTCAGAAATCCATTTTCACATCCTTGAGGTACTATCCAAAAGCATATAAATTTTGAACCCCCTCAAAGGAATAATACCTAAAACAAGTTTGAACACCAAGCTGAAGGTCAAAAATACATATTTTCAAGTTTTGAAATCCAAAGAGATACATTGCATTTTACTAGAAAACTATTAGGAACACATACACTTTCGTGGGAGAAATATGTGTAATTTGAGCCCTCTTCAAAGTATTGTAATATAGGAAACACTCAACCACTCAACAAAGTGTGGTTAGGGATATCTATCCCATATTTATAACCCCTTTTTATAGGTTAATAAAATGTCAAAATTTGAGCTATGGTTTCAATGCAAATGAGAGTAGATTTAGGATCTATGCACATGATCAAGGTCAACATAACTCATAGAAATCATCTTGGCAGGTAGGCATAGTGATTTATGGTAGATTAAACTAGCTAAATATATAGAGATAGTTCAAATAGATAGTGGATGGGACCAATTGTTGTAGGTGTATAATATTTGTAGATAGCATCCTATAAGATTATAACAGTCGGTTTTAAGATCCAAACAACCACATAGTTGGTTTAAACCATTTTTGGTAATTGTACATAGTGAAAGAGAAAAACATAATATAATATTAGCTTTTTACCCTCTCTCTTAATCATTCTATAAATGTTAATTATAATCTATCTACCTATTATATTGATATATTTGTAGTTTATGATATATATTATGCAATTTAAATTACTCTAGTTGTATACTTATTTAGATCACCATAAATCAAAATAAGTTAAAATAATAATATGTAATAACATATATACATCACTTACCTCTAGCCACAACTGACATAAAATAATGGTTAGTGTCATCTCTCCACCTCTCCATAACCTCTGAAGCTAAATAATATGTTTACCTATTTTATATTTTGATTTCCTATGAGATAAACTATGTTGGGAAAATTTTACCTAGGGTATATGTTTTTTAATAATTTCATAAAATGAATACAACTTTGCAATAATTGACTTTATCTCCAAAATATAATATCTACCAAAATGGCAATGATATAAGTAATTTTATGGTAATATTTTTTATTTTATTAAAAAAATCACAAATTAGCTATTTTGTAGGGTTTATAAACCCATCCTAAAATCTATTCATTGCAATCAACCTAGCACCAATGATTAGAAACAGTACTTAAACTTATTATCAACTAGGCAAGTGAACTTGAAGGTGAATATGTCTATTTATTCACTTACATTTATCTCATGTGTTACCAACATTTGATAATCAATAATTATTTTTGACATTATTTTTACATAAAACGCCATTAATCATTACACTATTGTGATTAACAATGAGATTTTGAGGGTATATATGCATACACATTAAATTATATTTACTAACACTTCTTTTTCCCATGGCTTGTTGGATCAGTAATCTCCCAAATTTTAGAGTTAGGTGGATCAATTTTAAGCCCACTTATTTAGATATGTGTTTTTAGTGGCTATTTATCACCTTCAAAAAAAATCTTGGTCCTAAAAGTCTACTCATACCTCATATATTTGTGTTTTAATGGCATTGGTTTATTTCTTAGTTTGTATGTCTTGGAATTATGTGTGTTCCTATTGTAGTAAGAATTAATTATGAGTCGAACAATTATTGGTTGTGGAGGATCTGTGTGGGGATAAGTATGAGAGCTAATTTTATGAGAATGGGTATGAGAGTTTGATTGTCTTCATTATAATTACTAACACTTGTACTTACACCAAGTGAACTATAATCAACACTAATATTACTTATGCAAGTGTGCTAAGCCAATATGTAGGTATCCTGAGGAGTAGGCATAGACATTAGAGACTAACATTTAGGGTATTCCCTTAAACACTAACCATACTTAAGACCATTAATCCAATCCTTATGAAAATTTTAATAATGATTTTAACCCTAGTGGAAGCATTCAAACACCATTATTCAATACAAAATGGGTTATTAAGAATGTAACATGTTTAGGTTAGGTAAGTAATGCCTTGCTTATCAAATTATGTTGGGATAGCTCTATG